>BDUI01000011.1:1799300-1816766 GCA_002335545.1 Apodemus speciosus
AAAAATTCTTTAAAATATCTATAAAAATTGTAACTATAACTGTTAACAAAGATGCAATGAAATCACAGAAAGGCCATATTGACTTTGTGCTCCTGAAATGCCTTCTGTTTTATATATTTTGTTTATGTTAATTTATATGGCTACATTAACTTATATAATTGCTATTATATTCTTAAATAAGTACTTATTATTAGAGAACTGGTTAATTTGTTTGTGGGAAATTCTTGCTTTCTGTTTCCAATTTATATTGTATCCTGTGCAACTCTACTAATAACAACCTCTTGTGAGTAAAAAAGGAATCAACTCTGAAACATGGGGGAGGTAGTACCTTGCAACTATCTCTAGTCTCATGACTACAAAAACAAATGACCCARAAGAGTCACTAATGAATCCAGCAGAATTGAGTCCATTCATTTGCATATTTCTTATGCATTTTGTAGAACAAAAACCATTCGAGGCTGAAGAAGAAATGTCATTCGAGACTGAAGAAGAAATGTCTCTGGGAGTGTGCAGTTCCCCATACATGGTATCACTTCCTTTGTTTTTATCCTTTTTTTAGTATACCATATATATATATATATTATATATATATCTAATATTATATATATATATATATGGTTAGTTAGTTAGTTAGTTATAGTCATAACTCTGAAGATGATAGGGACTATTATTTGAGATTAACCATCTAAGTTTGAATAGAGAATGAAAATGAAGAAGCAGCAACATGAATCTTCTCTTTCACTGCAAGATGGCTTGAGGATCGGTGGTCCTGAGCAGATTGACATCCATGAGATAGGCAAGCACACACACTACTGCACAGTCTCTGTGCCTAATGCTTGGTATAACTAGTTCTGGAAATCTGAAGAGAAGACTTGTTAATGACACCATCTGTCCTCTACACTGCATCTGTCCTTTAATAATGATGTATAACTTCAAGGAGGAAGCATCTCATCACAGTGATTAAAATCCTTTTATGTGAAATCAAGTGAAGGATCACTTCATTGGGAAGTTTGCACATGACTATGATGTTGATGGAGTTTTGTTAGGAAGATGTTTTCTTTCTTTTCCATTTTCCATTTTGTATGAATGTGTGAATGTTTATATGGATTGAGGTGGGTGTAGGCTTAGAGTGTTCTATTAGCATAACAAGCTACATGACATGCTACCTGCCAGATTATGATTTGGATTTATTCAAAATAACAGAAAGCATGAAGCCAAGACAAAGTACCATCACTTCTTGATTAAATAGAGGAAGTGCATGTTCATAATCTGCACATAAACTGGCAACCAGGACTTAGATTCTGGAGCACAGCCTGTACTTCAAGAACTGGTTGCTAATTAGATTCCCTCAGCCCACATGTCTGGTAATGCTGAGTCTTCAGTATCACTTGTAGGAAAAGTTTTGTCTTTCATGCTTAGAAATAGGCTCTCAATAAGAGCACAAGGGCAATCTCATTGATGTGTGGAGTGTTCACATTATATACTTCTACCAGAATTGAAGGCAGGAAAACGTGACCACATCTGCCTTTCCAGATAGGCAAGGTTGTTGCATCCTGAGCAGTTTTCTTGTTTAGTTCATGTTCTATTAAACACCATATGCTCATCTCACTTGAACCCTGGGGATAATTTATCAAGAGCTAAAAACTCCATACTTCATGACAGCTTAAATAGACATGATCTCTTAGAGAGTATCTAAATGTGCTAACTTGATGCAAACAGCCCATAAGGACTCAAATTTCTGACCTATGATAAACTATTTATGCAAAGTACTATTGTTCAAAGGAAATGGAAACACTCCATTACAGCTTTGAAACCTTGTGGGAATACCATTTCCTGTGAACCGATAAATAATATAAGTGTAATCAGATTTAGTTCTGTTTACTTTTTCCAATATAATCATAATCTGCTTCAGAAGAGTCATGGACTGGGTCCCCTAGGAACCAATCATCTTAGAGATGGAGATCAGTGTTTGGGAAATACATTAGGGACTGTTCTTGAACTTTAAATGATGAGAGAGTGAAACAGGGCTAGGGAGAGGCAGGGTTTGGGATGTTATATACTTGCAATAGAAGCCTGAGTTTCCTACTGGGACAGACTTCAGTGGTAACCTTTGGAGTATCACATTGTTCTGTTTGTGGATGTGAATTACTCTGAGAAATGGACATGACCTTGGGAAAGAAGACCTTTTAGGAAAGACAATTCCTGTGAAAGTCTGACTGTTATAGGTTGTATCTTGCTAATATTATCATCATCCTGGGGATATTCCTTTTACTCTTACTGTTGGCTGTACATTTCAGATTATAGGCTAAACTGAATCTCTCCACAACCTATAAGTTGAAGTCCTAACATCCATTTCTACAATCTAGTCATAAGTGCAAGTCAGGTCCTAACCCAGTGTCTGAAGTCCTCATCAGAAGAAGGAATTGGCACATACATAGTGACTCAAGTCATATTTCTCTTCAGTGTATTATTTGGTGAAGAAACAGGGACAAGTCAGCTCCTGCTGGCTGAGGATAGGCACTTCAGAAGTGACCAGATGTAGTGACACTTTGATGTCTTATTTCCAGTCTCCAGCTGAGAAAATATTTATGTAGGATAATTTTTCTAGATTGCGGTATTTTGTTATAGCAACTATAGCAATAGTAACTAGAAGGTTTAAGCCAACAAGGAGTTTTTATTTTTTCCATTAAGCTTTTAAATAATGAGTTTCAAAATTCTGTGACAGATTTTGGATGGTGTTATTTTCTTTGAAACATGCTTATTTTAAAAGGTATTCACATACATACACACACACATGCACACACACAAAGAGAGAGAGAGGTAGGGAGAGTGAGAAAGAGGGAGGGAAAGAGAGAGAGCACAGAACATTTTCCTTTCATTCTGAAGGCTTTGATGTGAAATTTTTCTTTTTTTCTATGGAAATTAGAGAATTAAATGGCCAACTGAGGGAAACTGTTGTGATACCTTGCTTCTGATTAGAGCTCGGAGGTTAGAAATAATATTCACCTTGGCTTCTGTGCTTTTTTGAAGCCTCCAGCAGCTTCCTTTATTATGGCTTCCATGACATTCATGTAATCATTTGTCCTACCAAAAATAGCAAAACAACCCAGAGAGAAGTCAGAGAAGATTTCTGCATATGGACTTGCTGGGATAATTTCAAATTGTTAGAAATCACCAGATTTCTAGGATTTAGAACCACCTTTCCTCTCCTTACCTGAAGGATGAACAGTCTTTTCTTTCGGCTTATCCAACTTGCAACCTATGTTAGAAGATGACAATCCAGCATAGCATGTTGGCATTTGCAGAATTGGCCTGAATGGTTTAGGACAATTATCTGAGTGCTGAACCAACTCCTTCTGCCATAGGTCATTTTCTCTGTCCCTAGTAATGTTGCCTTGGCAAACCCCTTTTGATAGGCTATTCTTGACATGGAAACTCACATGGTTTCCAGGAAGAACTTTACTCAAAGTCCTGTGGTGCATTTCAAAAAAAAAAACTTTACTACAACTATGACACTGACTAGAGCAAAGGTGATTGCCATGTCCAGTTTGAGAAAACCAATCTCCACTCAGGAACAGTGTCTATACAGCACGCTATTGGCATTGTAGAATAGCAGAAGTAAAAGTGTGTCAGTTGGAAGCACTGGTGGTAGAATTCAATCCAAAGCTTCCAGTAGTATGTGTCCACAACAATACTTGCCATCTTCTCAAGTGTCTTTCCATCACTTATAAAAGGTATCAAAGGACTTGGTCCTAGTAAGGCATAAATGGCTCTAGAAATCAACACAGATGCTGCTATGTCAGAGTTGTAGCCAATTTTCTTTCTTTTTAGAAAGTATGTATGTATTGAGAGAGGGCCTCACCCTGTGTGCCAATACCAGTCTGGAAGTGATTATATAGCCTAGGCTGTCCTTGAACTCTCAGCACTTCTTTGTCTCCCAAGGCCTGGAACTACAGGCATGAGCCAACATACCCAGCTACAGTCCATTTTTGTTTTATAGGAGTTATCTCCCTTGATAATTTCCTACTATCTTTTCTGGCTGTGAGATGACTCACCGAAACTCATAGCACAAACTGCTAGTTGCTTTATATCCACTGTGTAAGCTAGAAGACACACACACAGGTCTGCTCACTCTCAGAGATACCAGCTTTAAATCTGACAATACTATGAGCAGTAGTCAAGACATAGGTCATCTTGAGATGTGCCAACACATTTTTGTTTTATCATGTCTCTGTGTGCTATGGCATGGATGATGATCATATAACACATGCTCATGTCTCCTTAGGGAACGACATACCATAAGCACGCTCAGCCTTCAGTTATCCAAGATTCAGATACATACTTGAAGGCATCCTCATCTCAAGTAGCCCTCTTCTCAAAATCTTTCAATGGCCCCTTTGTTGATCCCACAGTATCTACAGATCAGAGAGCAATCCATGGTGCACTTGCCTGATTCTGTGTGTCCACTGGTTGGCTCTCAGAGGCATGTTCATTGAAGCGAGCTATCATTGATTGTGCAAAGAAATTTAATTCCAGTCTGGTTGTTACTTTTTACCACTGCTATAAAACAATCAATCTTTTTCTAGGACTGTGGACATCATGACTGGCAAATAATAAGTGTCAATAAATATTTGCTGAACTAATTGAAAAATGAAAGCTGCCAACTGTACTATGAAATATGAGCCTGGAGTTTCAGGAGTGGTCTCGAGGGAGCTGGTGTGTTAAGCCTTACTCTGGACAAGACAAACTTGGGTGTACGAAAGGAAATAACAGTAGCTGAACTCCGATCTCAAGGGGTTTGCAGATTTTCTTTCTGACAATGTTGCTCACAGATTTAAGTAATCTGAGAATATTTGGAAATGTCATTAAGGTTTGAAAAGTTTTATTCGTCTCTTTTTATTAAATGACTGAATTCTTAATAAATTCCTTTTGTACTAAATTGCTGAGCACAAAAAAAGGAGAAAGGTGACAGCAACATTAGACAAATCTGCCTAAATAAGGTCAGTGGGTTGCACTCCATCTTCCTTTGCTTAAAGTGGAGGATCAGATGAATACTGGTTAGATGAAAGTGTCCCTTCCAGAGAAGAGAGGCTATGGAAGAGTGCATGTGCCCTTCCCTCCATTGACTGGAGAGAAGAGTTTCAGCTCTTTCTGCTTCAAGTCCAGGCAACAAGATCTCCTGCATAGGTCTTGGTGGTCTCAGCAGAGCTGCTGCACAGTGTGCAGTTGTAAGACTGTGTCTAATGACTATAGTCCATGTCAGTCATGAGAAAGGTTTCCCGCTCCTCCAGCCAAGGCATACAAGGCATAGCCGTAGGTCAGCCGACAGACTGAGGAAACGGTAGATAAAAAAGACTCCTTGATAAGACACTATAATATCAACAACTAGAATGAAAGTGAGGAAGAGGTATGCCCTCCACTGTGCTAGCCATCCCAGAAAGCTTTGATGCCTCTGGAACAAGCCGCTGATCCCTGCACCAAGACTGACTGCCAATATTAATGGGTACAGCAATCAGAGGAGTGATCACAATGAAGATGTACAGTGCCCTGTTAGCAAGGAGCAGAAGGTCACAGAGAAGATTTTGCTTCTAGTCCTGCCAGGAAAGGAATGAAGGAAAGCAATTCCACCAGAGTGTAGGTAGATCTCGGTAGGAGGAGAAAGGAGGAAGCACAAAATATAGAAGATGAAGTGCTTATCAGTCCCTGGGGGACGAATGTTGTGGGGCTGCTTGAAACTACTGGCTCTGCTTTTCTTGACATCAGAACAGCCTTGATGGAGTAAGAGCTCAAGAAATACTTGTACCTTTGTTGATAAATAGTTCGCTTATCCAGATGTGTCAGATTTCTTCTGAGAGAAACAGTGCTCATTTTCATTATTTTAAAAATAAACTTTTGAAGTCTGTTCTAGAAATAGAACTGACAAGCAAACTGAATGGCATGGTAAGGGTTCTCTTAAAAAGAAGAAAGGTTCATTACAAGCAAAGCTGGGCCCGGAATTTGTGCCATTACATTACAGTGAACACAGAATGAGTGACTGTGAAGGACACTTAAGCTGGGTGTCAGTCAGTGGCATGGAAGCTCTAGGAAGAGGTCAGTGGGCTCTCACACAGCAAAATGCAAATAAGAACCATTTATTTATGTCTCTAGTTTAGAGGAGGCCTGTCAGTGGCAGTTGTTATGTGATCACTGAATGACAAACTGATTTCTATTACATCTCATTTTTATTAGATATTTTCTTTATTACATTTCAAATGCTATCTCCTTTCCTCATTTTCCCCCGAAAGTCCCCTATCCAATACCCCTCCCCTGCTCAACCCACCCACTCCCGCTTTCCTGTCCTGGCATTCCCCTACACTGGGTTATCTAGCTTTCATAGGAACAAGGGCTGGGCATATACCCAGAAGATGCTCCAACATGTAATAAGGACACATGCTCCACTATGTTCATAGCAGCCTTATTTATAATAGCCAGAACTGGAAAGAACCCAGATGTCCCTCAAAAGAGGAATGGATACAGAAAATGTGGTACAATGGAGTACTACTTAGCTATTAAAAACAATGAATTCATGGAATTCCTAGGCAATTAGTTGGAACTAGAAAATATCATTCTGAGTGAGGTAACCCCAATCACAAAAGAACACACATAGTATGCACTCTCTGATAAGTGGATATTAGCCCAACACCTCAGAATACCCAAGATACAATTCACAGACCACATGAAGCTCAAGAAGAAGGAACAGCAAAGTATGGGTACTTTGGTCCTTCTTAGAAGGAGGAACAAATTACCCATGGAAGGAGATACCAAGAGAAAGTTTGGGGCAGAGAATGAAGAAAAGACCATCCAGAGACAGCCCTACCTACGTATCCATCCCATATACAGTCACCAAACCCAGACATTATTGTGGATGCCAATAAGTTCTTGCTGACAGGAACTTAATATAGCTGTCTCCCGAGAGGCTCTGCTAGTGCCTGACAAATATAGAGGTGGATGCTCTTAGCCAACTATTGAACTGAGTGCAGGGTTCCCAGTGGAGGATCTAGAGAAAGGACCCAAGGAGCTGAAGGAGCTGAAGGAGCTTGCAGCCCCATAGGCAGAACAACAGTATGATCCACCCAGTACCTCCAGAGCTCCCAGGGACTAAATCCCCAAACAAACAGTACACATAGAGTCACTCTTGGTTCCAGTCGCATATGTAGCAGAAGATTTTACATCTCTTTATATTGTTTCTTGCCTCCTCTTCAGTTCCTGTCTTCACTATCAAGAGATTACTCCTTTCTGAAATCCCAGTTACCTTTATCTTAGAAATACAGTCTCTGTTTCTGTTCTTCCCTATCTGTTGTGGTTTGTATATGCTCGACCCAGGGAGTGGCACTGTAAAGTGTGGCCCTGTTGGACTAGGTGTCTCCTTGTTGGAATAGGTGTGTCACTGTGGGTATGGACTTTAAGACCCTCATCCTAGCTGCCTGGAAGCAAGTATTCTGCTTGCAGCCTTCAGATGAAGATGTAGAACTCTCAGCTCCTCCTGAAACATGCCTGCCTGGATATTACGATGTTCCTGCCTTGATGATAATGGACTGAACCTCTGAACCTGTAAGCCAGCCCCAATTAAATATTGCCCTTGTAAGAGTTGCCTTGGTTATGGTATCTATTCAGGGCAGTAAAACCCTAACTAAGGCACCATCTTTTTCTAAGTACTCCAACTCATACTATTTTGAGCAAAGAAGGAAGGAGCATGCTGGTTCCAGTGCTCAAGTCAGGGGATGAGCAGGGAGAGATGGACCTTGGGCAGGCTTCAGCCTCGAATTCATGCACTGCCATGCTTTTCATTCTGCATCTTTTCCTAATGTTTGTCTTTGTAAGTACCAGTCATTCTTCCATGTCAGTTCTGTGAGGAAAAAATAAAAATCACCAGAAGAAATTTGGTTAATGTTGTTCCAGCTTTACAACCATAGATAAGGTGGCTTTCCTTCCCTGATTTCTGTTACATAAAATGATAAGGGGAATCTCTGGCTCCATGGGTGGAGAGGATTCTGACTCCATGGATAGGGCTGTTTACCCGCTGTGTTGCCATGGGTTTTAATATCAATGGTTTGGATGTAGTTTATTTCCCTCAAATTAATGTGTGGGACAATTGTTCCTTAGTGTTTCAGTGATAGGAGGTGGGCACAGTGGAAGGTCACTTCAGGCCCTTCCCAGACCTCTGACTCCAAGTAATTTTTGCACTCTTCTTCTTCTATATATTCTAATATTGCAGTGGTATCTTTTAAGATGTGACTGAGACAAAAGTTGGCTATGTTTGATCTTAGGCTTTTAGCCTTTAGAACTGTGAACTAAATAAATGTGCATTATTCTGATCAGGTGTTTTATTATAGTCAGAGGAAACAGACAGATATGTATACTGACTGTCAGTCTCACTTATAGGCAGGGAAACAGCACCTAATGAATGATTCCTACTGAAAAGATGGAACTATCATTCAATTCAAGCTTAGAGGTATTAAATACAAGGAGCGAAAATCCATGCTGTAATTCATATAACTTTCTTATAATAACACGTGTGTATCAGGCTCTTTCATTATGAATATGAAATGGGCAAATTAGATGAAGAATAGCAAGGGATATTTGAACTTTTGCAATCTAGTGATGTGTCCTTGTCAAGACTCAAAACTGAACACAACATAGGAGCCTATAATTTACATTTAAGAAGTTAATAAATATTAGATATATAAAAAATTCAAACTATGTCAAGTATTTAATAAAAAGAGTCACTTAATTTAATTATAGGTTAACTACAAAATGTGCCTATAATGCAGTTGTCTTTGCTCATTTGGACTACTCCAAGAAGATATTTGAGAATGAACAGAATTTATTAACTCAATTTTTGAAGTATATGGAGGTCAAAATAGTTGAGTTGATGACACCTGGTAAGGACTGTTATATTTAATTAAGCTCTGGTGATAGGGCTTAGGTCAATGAGGATGAAGGGAAGGAAGGGGAAGGAAGGAAGAGAGAGAATCAACTAAGCGTTTTTTTCTGAAGAACCATTTTCAAAAGGATGAGTTCTCTCCCCATGACGAGTGCTTTAATCTATCCGGAGGGCAGCACCTCCATTATGTAATCCTTGAAAATTTACCTTTTGCATTGCAGATTACATTTCCAATATGTGTACTTGTAGAACACAATTCAAAGCATAGAAGGCAACGTAGTGAATGCCTTTAGGATATTGCTGATATTTTTAAAAATCCAAATATTTACCCACTGTAGATGTTCCTAGCAAAGTCTTTAGGGCCTTTTATGTATAAAATTGTATTTCAGCATGTAAGGATTCATCGACTTCTTCCTTTCTATTTGTATCCTCTTGATCTCCTTAAGTTGTCTTATTCCTCTAGCTAAGACTTCAAGCACTTTATTGAATAGGTATGTGGAGAGTGGATATTCTTACCCTGTTACTGATTTTCCTGGAAATGTTTTCAGTTTCTCTCCATTTAGTATGATGCTGCCTGTGGGCTTGCTGTAAATTGCTTTTATTATTTTGATGTATATGCCTGTACCTTTAGTTTCCCCGGGACTCTTTTTTATTATTAATTATTTTATTAATTTACATTCCCCTTCCCCTTCATTTTGGAGAGTGTGCCCTCCTGGCATCTCCCTTCCCTGGGGCATCATCAAGTCACTACAGGATTAGGCACATCCTCTCCCACTGAGGCCAGAGAAGGCGCTCTTCTTCTACATATGTGATAGAGGCCTCGGACCAGCCTGTGTATGTTCTTTCATTGGTGGCTTAGTCTCTGGGAGCTTCCTGGGATCCATGTTAGCTGGCACTGTTGTTCTTTCTATGGTGTTGCCATACCCTTCAGTTTCTTCAATCCTTCCCATATCCCTTCCATAGGGGTCCATAACCTCAGTTCAATAGTTGGCTGTAAGTATCTGTATCTGTCTCAGTCAGCTGCTGACAAAGCCCCTGAGAGGACAGCTATGTTAGGCTCCTGTCTGCAAGCAAAACAGCATCAATAATGATGTCAGGGTTTGGTGAGAGCCCATGGGACGGATCCTGAGTTAGGCTAGTCACTGGTTGGCTTTTCGTTTAGTCTCTGCTCCATTTTTGTCCATGCATTTCTTTTAAATAGGAACAATTTGAGTCAAAAAATTTGTAGGCGGGTTGATTTCCCCGTCCCTCCACTGGGGCCCTGTCTAACTACTCGAGGCGGTCTCTTCGGGTTACATATTCCCACTGTTGGTCATTTCAGCTAAGATCACCCACATTGGGTCCTGTGTGCCTCCCTTATCCAGGTGTCTGGAACTTTCCAGATGCCCCACTCTTCACTCCAGCAGCCGCATATTTCCATTCATCCTCCTGGACCTCTGGGCTTCTTTCCTGTCTCCCCCAGCACCTGATCCTCCCTCCCCTTTACCACCTTGCTCCCTCTTTCCCTCTGAGTTACTTGATTATTTTGTTCCCCCTTTAAGTGTGCTTGAAGCATCCTTACTTGGGCCTTCATTCTTGTTTGACTTCTTAGGGTCTGTGAGGTATATCATGGGTATTCTGTGCTTTTTGGCTGGACTTTTATCATGAACAGATGTTTGATTTTTGTCAAAGGCATTTTTATATCTAATGAGATGATTATGTGATTTTTGTTTTCCAGTCTGTTTATGTGGTGGGTTATCCTTATTGGTTTATGTGTGTTAAGCCATTTCTGTATCTGTGGGATGAAGCCAACTTGATCATGGTGAATAATCTTTTGGACATTTTTATTGAGTTTTTTTTATCTGTGTATATAAATGATATAGGTCTATAATTTTCTTTTTTGTTGGGTCTTTGTGTGATTTTAATAACAGAGTAATACAGGCTTCGTGAAAAATGATTTTGAAATGTTCCTTTAGTTTCTGTTTTGCTAAATAATTTGAAAAATATTTGAATTATTTCTTTGAAGGTCTGGTAGAATTATGCGATGAATCCATATGGCCCTAGGCTTTTTCTATTATTGCTTTTATTTATTTAATGATTATAAATCTGTTTAAATAATTTTTTTCTTGATTTAACATTGGTAGGTTGTATATATCAAAGAATTTATCCATTTCTTTCAGTTTCAGTTTGGTAGAATATAGATTTTTAAAAGTATGTTTTTTTGATTCTCTGAGTTTCTGTTATCTGTTGTAATGTTTCCCTTTTAATTTTTAATTGTATTAATTTGCTTAATTTCTTTCTTTTGGTTAATTTGGTAAGGTTTATGGATCATACTGATTTTTTTCCAAGAACCAATTTTTCATTTAATTAGTTCTTACTTTTTGTTTCGTTAGCTTAAACCTGAGTTGATTATTTTTTCCTTTCTTATTGTTTCCCACAGCTTTCATGTGTGTCAGTAAGTCATTAATATGAGATCTCTCCATTTTGACATGTGTCACTTAATGCTATGAACGCAGCTCTGCATACATTGTGTCCTGTAGAATTTTGAATGTTGTGTTTTCATTTTCATTCAGTTCTAAAACGTTTTAATTTCCTTGATTTCTGCCTTGGCCCCTTTTTTATTCAGTCCTGGGTTGTTTTATTTCTATGAGTCTGTGTATTTCTGCCATTTCTATTGTTCATATTCAGCTTTAGCATGGTGGTCATGTCATACCAATCCCCCGAAGGCTCACAGATCTGTGTGGACAAGGAGGCAATAAGATTGTAAGAGCTAGAGTTGTCAGACAATTTTAGGAGCACAGAATTTTCAAACACTGCAAGGCACATGCACATATTAACTCAAATAGATTGTGCCAGCATGCACGAAACCTGTGCAAACTCAAGCCAGACAAAACCTCAGCAAAGAGGAGGGAGAGTAGGCACAAAGTCCTATGCCTAACCAAGAAGCTATGTGCAGCTGAAAGCTGAGGGAAGGGTTCAGTGTTCTTCAGTGGAGTGACACTACTTACGTTAACCGCACTCTAGAGCAGGTCTGTTGCTCCGTAGTAGTTGGCCAATACAAGTGGAACTCTGTGTTTGTTTTAACATTTTATTCATTCTTTGGGTGTTTCACACCATGCACCCTGGTCCACCATCCCTCATATCTGAACTTTATCAGATAAGAGAGGTTTATGCAAACCTTTCAAAACAAAAATAGACGCTCATGTCACAGTGTGTGCCACAATATATCCCTCTATCCATATACCTTCACTTTATAATGTTCATTGCAATGAGTCATTGGTCTGGTTCGAGATCTTTGGGTTCTGTGACACAATCAATATTGGATTCTCATAAAACAGCTTTGGCTATCAAGCCAAGCATCAAGGTAGGATGACCAAAGGACTGCCATCTGCTCTGTCCCTGACTGATATAAGAACAACATCACCAACAAGGTGCCTTTTTGTCCATTGCCAGGGGGAAAACTATGATTTTTAATTACTTTTTTTTCTATTGCCTTTTAAAGAAGAAAGAAAAGAAGGAAGTAAGGAAAAAGGAAGAAAAAGAAAGAAATGAAAGAAAATTGGGTGGTTAAGGAGCAGGGAGGACCTGAGAAGTGTTGGGAGATGGGAAAGAATATGATTAAAATATGGTATATGGATTTCTCAGTCCCCAGCAGCTGCCACAACCAGAGAAATTACTCATTAAGGAAACAAAAAAGAAAAATTCAAATACAAATTTTTATTTAACACATAGCATGAGTTTCAAATGTACATACATGCAGATTTCAACAGTTTGAAGTGTTTGTCAAGATTATTAAATTCTGTTAAAAGCAGCAAAAATTCATTGATGTTAGTGTAGAAGTTTGAGCTGTACACTTGTTCTCTCTGTACTTTATTCAGACAATGTCAAATATTTCTACAGAATATGAGTCAGATTTTAAATCATACATAAAAAGTAGTCTTGTGATCTTGTCCTGAACTGTTATGACCCTCAAGTGTACTCAACTCTTCCTTACCAGCATGCTAGGAGGAAGCATGAATAATGAGTCTTGTGACAAGTGCTGTGCTGAACACAACTGTTAATGATCATAAAAGGAAAATAGTTTGTTGGCTCTGGACAACTGCTCTGATGCTTGAATTTAATTTTACAATGTTTGTTAAGTGACCAGGGACTCATTAGTAGAGTAATAAGATTTTGAGAGAAAAATGGCAAATATTTCTGCATCTTAAACTTGAAGATTACATGTACTCCGTGTGTGTGTGTGTGTGTGTGTGTGTGTGTGTGTGTGTGTGTGTTTGGATAAATGATAATCATTTCAAGATAGTGTAAGAAGGTGCTCTTTGACATCTAGAGAAATCAATTGGAACATTATATTATATATATGCATATAGACATATATATATATAACTACTAGTACAACAATTTATGGCACCTAATCATTGTACAACATTCAGAAAAGAAAAAAATAGTCCCATCATAAATATAAAAAAGGAACCAGGAATTCTTCCCACCAGTGGTTTGCCCCTTATTACTCATTCATTTCATTCTAGTGACAGCTGTGCACTCAAATTGAGAAAAAAAATAACAAAGCTTAATGAGATTTGTAAATTATTATAATAAAAAAGTCCTTCAAACAGCCAAACTCATTTCTGCAGTCATTTAAAGCTCTATTGCAAAGGGCACTTGATTTAGAAATAAGTAGCATTTTTCATTCCTTCAAACAGACTTTTTTCCTCTATGTAGACTGTCAAAAATCTTCTTCTGAGTACAATAGACTGTTACAGTCCGTAAGAATGCCTTCACCCTAACATCTGGAGGCTGCGGGCGCATACATGGCAAAGAGGACATAGCAGGTGTGACTGACACGAGGCTCTGAGCTTTGTCTACTTCTTTGTGTAATTCCATTGTTCCCATGTAGTACTGAAGCATTTTAAAGAGAGAAGCTAAAGGATCAGAGGAGTCAGAGACACGTGACAAAGAAAGTACAAGTTTGAGATGAAGTGAGGAAAGGGCCCCAGTCAAGGGATTTAGGTGCCCTTAGACTCTACGGACATCAAGGATACCAAGTATCTATGTCAGCTCTCAGAAGACACTGTGCTTTTGACTTTGAAAGGCTTAGTGATTACCCCTGACCTCTAAACCTATAACAGTATGCCTGTGTTTTCAAGTCAACTAAAAGTTTATTGTAACTTGCCGCACTGGCAATAGGGACTAATGCAGTGAATGGACACCATTTGCATGAGTCTCTTTGTTTGTGTGTGTGTGTGTGTGTGTGTGTGTGTGTGTGTGTGTGTGTGTGTGTGTGTTTCTCTTCCTGAGCATTAAACTGAATCCAAGGTCAATAACCTTCAAACAAACTGCCTGCTTGTGCTATTAATCACATTAGGAGTAGTGCTTCCCTTCTAAAAGAAGCATAAATGGCAGTTTGATTATTCAATTAATTCATAGATTGAGGCAGGATTTTTTGAATGACAATTATGTACTTAGTAAATAAAGAAGATGACCCCCTACTTACTTTTTAATACTATGTAATTACTGTTCGTATATCTGGGGTTAGAGTGTGAGAGTTAATTGTATATACTTAAGACACATAGACACATAAAGAATAGTGAGAAAGAGGCGAGAAGTAGCACAAGTCTTTAAATGTTCAAATTCTGCCTCTAGTGGCATACCTCCTCCAACAAGGCCATACTTCCTAAACCACCCCAAACAGTGCTACCAACTGGAGACAAAATATGTAACTATATGACCCATTGGGGACATTTTCATTTACCATACAGATTAAAGTCTGATTCAAATAAATACCAGACACTATTGTGGATGTCAACAAGTGCTTGCTGACAGTAGCCTGATATAGCTGTCTCCTGAGAGGCTCTGACAAATACAGAGGTGGATGCTCTCAGCCAACCATTGGACTGAGCATTCTGTTCCCAGTGGAGAAGCTAGAGAAAGGACCCAAGGAGCTGAAGGGGTTTGCAGCCCCATAGGTGGAACAACAATATGAATCAACCAGTAACCCCAGAGCTCCCAGGGACTAAACCACCAACCAAAGAGTACACATGGAGGGACCCATGACTCCAGCTGTATATGTAGCAGAGGATAGCCTTATTGGACATCAGTGAGAGGAGAGGCCCTTGGTCCTGTGAGGGCTCAATGCCCCAGTGTAGGGGAATGCCAGGGCAGGGAAGCAGGAGTGGGTGGTTTGGAGAGCATGGGCAGGGGGAATGGGATAGGGAATTTTAGGAGGGGGAATAAGGAAAGGGGACATTTGAAATGTAAATAAAGAAAATAACTAATAATTAAAAAACCCCTCTTGATTTTTTTAACTTTTTTTTAAATTTTTTTATTTTTATTGGATATATTCTTTATTTACATTTCATTTCCCTTTTTCCTGGTTTCCCCGCCCCCCTCCAATGTCCCATATGTCTTTTTTAAAGTCAAGGTTTAAAAACCCCTCACCTTTGCCACAAAGAAAATGAGACATGGAGGCAGATCATAGGTACTCTCTTCAGTTTTGGAATTGGAATATTTACCGAGAACGGCTTTTAAAACACAGGTACCATGTGCACTGTTCTGTATTGATCTTAAATCTTAAGTTGATAATTTTAAAATTTATGTTAGGAGACTGATTAGCGTGTAACTTGCCTGAGACAAAATATGATGAGTTTGAAAGCAAAACTAAGTATAATTAAGACCAATACGAAGTTTGCAAACGACTTAAATAACTTTTTTTTTTTTAATGACAGCAACAGGAACAGAAACCAAGGTGGGAACTTTTACTTTTTTCTACAATAGCAGCAGTGTGAATAAGTTTCATTCCTGTACAAATAATTCCCCTGCGTTATGTCCCTATACACTGTTTTAAGATCTATCGACTTCTCTAATATGTCCTCCTTTTAGTGTTTAATTGGCTTTGACAAGGTTTGTTACTCAATAGGCTGTTATGGTCCTCAAGAATGTCTTCATCCTAACATCTAGAGGCTGGGGGTGTGTGGGATCTCTAAGGCTGGAGCCCAGTAAACAGTGTATGTGGAACTTTCTGGGACTCTAGGGATGAACTTGTTTCCATTCTTACAGACACTGATGTCTAAATTCAGACTCTCTGGCTTGTGGTTTCTGATTTTTTTTTTTTTTCAAGTCAGCAATGGTGCTAGGTTCTGTTTCTGAAGACTGTGAAAAAGCATGTAGGCTGGAGTGGGGAAATGGCTCTGCTTTAGAGAGTGTGTACCATTATGCAGGCTGGCATGTGGGCTTGGTTCTACAGGGCGGTTAGAATGGTACAGGTAGTTGTGGGTGCCTGGTTCTGCTTCCACAGGGTGTTCACAGATTTACAGACCTGCACGACTACCGAGTTTTGTAGGGTGTACACCATCTTGCAGGTTGACATGTACCTGGTTTTGCAGGGCACATATGGTCATCCACTGCTTTGTATTTGTCCTCCTCTAGCACAACGGACGTCTTTCCGATTTCTTCAAATTGTCTTTCTGTATCTCTGTGTGTCTTTGTATGTCTCCATGCAAAGAAAGTGGTCTGTATCTAATGGTCTGTGTGATAAGATTGAATGTACCTGGACTAAATAATATAGGCTAATCTCTCATGTTAAGGTCATTAGTTTTTTTTTTTTTTACATTCTTTTATTGGATATTTTCTTTATTTACATTTCAAATGTTATCCCCTTTCCAAGTCTCAGCTCCGGAAACTCCTTATCTCATCCCCTTACCCTCTGCCTCTATGAGGGTGCTCCCCCCCATTCCTGCCTTCCAGCCCTGGCATTCCCCTACACTGGGGCATCAAACCCGAACCCTCTCAGGCCCAAGGGCCACTCCTCCCAGTGATGTCTAAAAAGACCATCCTCTGCCACATATGCGGCCAGAGCCCTGGGTCACTGAATGTGTATTCTTTTTTTTTTTTAAAGAATGTAAAAATGTATCGATGAATTTGAAAGTCCCCAGGAGCTCTGGGGTGTCTGACCAGTTGACACTGTTACTTCCCGCACTCGGGGCTGCAAACCCCCTCAATTTTTTCAGTCCCTTCTCCAACTGCTCCATCTGAGAGCCCAAGCTCAGTCTTTTGGTTGGCTGTGAGCTTCCACCTCTGTAATTGTCAGGTTCTGGCAGAGACAACCTTATCAGGCTCCCTTCAACAAGCACTTCCCGGCATCCACGATAGCGACCAGGTTTGCTGACTGTATCTGGGATGGATCCCCACGTGGGGTAATCTCTGGATGGCCTTTCCTTCAGTCTCTGCTCCACACGTTGTCTCCATATTTGCTCTCAGGGAGTATTTTGTTCAGCCTTCTAAGAAGCAGTAAAGCAGCAACATTTTCTTCTTCTTGAGCTTCATATGGTCTGTGAATTGTATCTTGGGTATTCTGAGCTTTTGGGCTAATTTCCACTTACCGGTGAGTGCATACCATGTGTTATCTTTTTGTGATTGGGTTACCTAACTCAGTATGATATTTTCTAGTTCCATCCATTTGCCTAAGAATTTCATGAATTCATTGCTTTTAATAGCTGAGTAGTAGTCCACTGTGTAAGTGTACTACATTTTGTGTATTCATTCCTCTGTTAAGAGACATCTGGGTT
>BDUI01000011.1:1837307-1858386 GCA_002335545.1 Apodemus speciosus
CACCACCACCACCAGCAGCAGCAGAAGCAGCAGCAGATGCAACAGTAGTATATCTAAGAAAGAGATAAGCTCATGTCATGGGCACAGTTGACTGACTTTTCGAGATTATTTATTAAGGCTTAATGAAAGATCTTGGGTGATTTTAAAATTTTATAGAGTAGAAAGATGGAGGTTTTAAACTATAGTTCTTGCTCTCTTTTTATTTTGTTACTAAGAACGATTCAAAATAAAACTACCAAAATAATTTTATGGTGACTAGATTTTGAGTATATATCTTCACAAAACAGTCAAATTCTCCCCAAATGGATCGTGCTGCCAAATACCCCAGGAATACTAAAAGTGTAATGTTTGAAATATCTCTTGTAGTTGTTTTTGATATCCCATATGTTCCCATCAAGTGTCTTCAATAAAGCATCTGAACCACTGAAGCCAATTTGGCTTGTACGCAGGGAGATAAATTCAATTACCTTCTTAGTTGCTAAAGTGGACACTGGAGAGGAAGAAAGAACAGTGTGGGGGCAGTTTCAGGAATGAAAAACTGGTTACTTACAAGAACTGCAGCAAGCAGTCTGAACTGCTTGAGCATACTTGATCTAAACATGGACAATCTAAATATGACAAAAGTTAACATATAGTAGCAAGAGGGGTATTGCACACATGAGAGAACATGTGGGGATTTTTTCTTTTAGCAGCAACTTATATATATATATATATATATATATATATATATATATATATGCATGAATGTATATATGTCTATGTGAGAATGGAAGATAAGGAAAGGTCAAATTATTTTAATCCCTGTGATGATATCACAGTCTTTATCAGAATACAATAAAATACAAAACAAATATTTTTAGTTCATTTACACATACTATTGAAAATGTATTTCCTGAACTATGTGAATATCAGTCCATGTACTGATATAGATATCAACAAACATTAGGGTGGCTCATCAAGAGGTTTTTAGAGTCTACTAGCCAGTCTTGTACTGGGGGCACAATACATATCACTGCATTTCATATTATGCATGGTAGATAAAGAAGTCATGTAGTTTCTATCTTGATATATGGGGCATAGTAGCCAAGATTAAAGACATTTAAAATATCTCAAACATTATTATAGATAGTAAGAGTCTCCTGATAGCCTAATAATTTCTAATTGTAAAAAAAAGATGAATCTATGCATTTGACTTCCTAAGAGCACAGATAATTCTTTAACTTTTCCAAGTGTCTATTTGCTGTGGCAATAAAGAAATGTATCAGGTCAAAGTCTGTGATTCTATATTTTAAAATCATGCCCATCACTGTTGAATTAAATCATTAGCATACCTTGAACAATGTTACATAACAGACATTCAGCTCATATTAGGAAACAACAAAGGCAATTGAAAAAACTCACTGTAATTTAAAAACAATAAAACTAGGCAAGATTAAAATATTGTAGCAACAATTGTTTTATAGCAGTTGGAAGGATTAAGTTGCTGGGTTTTTTTTAATCAATAAACTTCTACTTCTGCTCCAAGAGCCTCAGCCAGAGTTTAAATCTTTCATTTGAATGTTTTCATTGGTGAGCTCCTTGTACCGTAGTGGTACAGCATTATGAAAGCTTAGTGGTTGTGAAATAAGCCTTTCTTCGGTTCATAGGATGGCATGCTTGTATCTGTGTTGGGAACTCTTCTTCCGACTGACCAAGCTGACTGTTTCCTGTTTCTCCTCTTTCTTGGATCAGAGGTTAACAAGTTGTTCTCACCTTATGATGATGACAGA
Source organism: Apodemus speciosus (assembly GCA_002335545.1). Lineage (NCBI taxonomy): Eukaryota > Metazoa > Chordata > Mammalia > Rodentia > Muridae > Apodemus > Apodemus speciosus. Next base: position 1,839,077 of record BDUI01000011.1, read on the forward strand.
ATTGTCAGAAGGAAGCATGACCCAGAAGGCATGTCACTGACCACTCAGATCATTTGTGTTGACCTCTCAGTGATATCCACAAGCCACATGGTCATGCCCCAAGTCAAGGGCCAAAACTGGATTTTTAATCTCCTCCCAAGCAATGAAGCCAAAGCAAGAGGATAGTAGCTATAAATCAATGTTCCAACACGTAGGTTTTCTTTCTTTTTATTGCTTGGAAATCAGAAAAAATATTTTAGAAGGAAGTTATCAATAGCAGACACTGGGTGAGCATTGCTGCTTTGACCCCTGGGGTGGATACATTGTGATCGCTGCTAATTTACAATGGGGGATAAACTCTGAACACATCAATAGAGAAGGTAATAATAGGAAAGTGTTTCTGACCCTAATGTGAATACATTGAGTCCAGAAATTATGCCACTATGATGTGGTAAGTATTTTTAGTGTTATTTTAAATTATGTTCAGCAGTATGCCATTGTGGCTTTTTCCAATGAGCATCTTTGTATCCAGTGAGTAGACCCTTTCAGTGACATATGTTCCAGGATTAACAAGCTGGTGAAGAGCTGCTTGGTTTCCAAACTCTCCAATCTTGGTGCACATCTATGAGAGGCTAGCTGACTCTTAGTGGAAAAGCAGCTCATAGTGTGGCTGCTCATTAGTATGGGCACTGCTGTGGTTTAGACAAGTGTCATTGGTAAGGGATTAATTAGCCCTGGGGTAGTGACTGGGAAGAAGAAATACCTACACACAGTGGATTCATGTGTGAAATCCTTAGGGCATTGAAGGTGCTCTGTATCACAAGGGTTATAGAGATGGGCAGAAATCTCTGCTGAAGTGGACTTGAATATTTTGGGTATATATGCAATAGTGATTTAGCTAGAGTATATGGCAACTCTGTTTTTAAATGAGTTACATTCTTGCCACTAGTATATATGAATCCCCAATGTCCTGCATCATTGACAGTGTTTACTATCTTCCTTCCTTGGTGATAACCATTCTGGACAGGATAATGTGGATTCCCAGTGCAATTTTGCTTAATATTCCTGTGGTGGCCAAGAATGTTGAGCACTTCATCATATATTTAGTGAGCATTTGTAGTCTTCATGTAAGAAAGGGTTGTTGCTTATTTGTTGTATTTTCTCCTATTCCTATATATTCTGGATCGTGATACCCAGCTGAGCATCTGACAAAAAATTTTCCCTGTTCTGTGGGATATATCCATACTGTGCAAATTATTTCCCATGTGTGCAGCGCTGTTAAAAACGAGCCAATTCTGCCTATTCCAACTTTAGTTTTAATTTTTCACCCTTTTCGTGTGCATGAAGTGAGTTTGTGGGCATATGTGACCTAGCATATGTTTGGAGGTTAGAGGAAAACTTTGTAGTCACCTCTTTACTCCCACCTTTACATGGGTTCCAAAAATCAAACTCAGTTAGCCAGAGTTGCATGACAAACACCATTAATCATTGAGCAGTCTCACCTGAGCAAGCTTACCAGCCTCATTCTTGCCTTAAAAATGTTTAAATTAATATATAATTACATTTGACTTCTTACCCTCAAAAATTCATGACCTCCTATTCTTTTACCCCTTATTTCTGGAGCTGTTAGAATTCTATTGAGAATGTCGCTGTCTATGCAGTATTAATTATGCGACATGGAAAGATCCAGCTCACTAAAGGCAGGGGCATTCCTAAGCAAGACACTCCTGTATACAGGTGGAGAACTCAGTTAAGTACCAGCAAGCCATCATATATGAATATACACATCTCTCTTTGCTCTTGACTGAGCATGTGATATAACTAGGTGTTTGCGGTTCCTGCCACTTTCCTGTTCTGGTGGACAGTGACCTGGAACTGTGGATTGTGATGGACTCTATCTCCCCCGTGCTGCCTTCTGTCAGGATATTTTGTCACAGCAACAGAGATGAAACTAGAGCACTGATGTATGATTGCAGAGGTGGTTCCTCATGATCCTGTGTGATCGGTTCCTCTCTTACACATCTCTGTGCTCATTTTTAATGAGACATACTCTTTATTCTGTTGATTGTTCATATTGTCATTATTAGTTTTGACACAAGGTCTCACTTTGTGCCCCAGGCTGACAGGAAAATGTCCTCCTTGTGCTTCTGGAATGCTAGACTTACAACTTTGCCATCATATCCTGCTGGTCTTTTTTGTCTCTATTATATTTCATTCTGCTTTGTTTTAGTTTCTTGTACTAAATTCTGGATTTGTTTTGTTTCCACTTTTCTAGGACCTTGAAATTCATCCTTAAGTTGTTCTTTACAAATCTTTCTATTTTTTGACATAGATATTCATTGCTATGCCTCCGTCTTATGGTTTATTTTGCTGTATGTCACATGTTTTGGTATATTGTGCTTCCATTTATTTTTGAGGACAATTTTAGGTTTTTCTTTTGACTTCTTCAGTGAGCTTTTCCTTATTCATTTGGTTTCCATATGCATTTATAATGTCTAGATTATGTTTATTGATATTTAATTCTATTTCGCTGTGCTAAGAAAAGGTGCCTGATATGCTTTTGATCTTCTTGTATTTAGTGAGACTTCCTTTGTAGGTCTATATTGGTCTATGTTTTAGGGACAATATCACTCACTGGATTGAGTGTTCTAAAGCTGAGGAGTGAAATGTTCAAAATGTTCTCTGAATGTTTGTTACGTCCATTTGGTTTATGGCGTAGTTTAATTCTGATGACTTCATTGACATTTTTGTCTGCATTGTCTCTCTGTTGGTTAAAGTAGGGTGTTGATGTCCGCAAATATTTTTGTACTAAAATCCATTACTCCCTTTCGATTTAATGATATTTTGTGAAATCGATTGTTTTTTATTGGATATATTCTTTATTTACATTTCATTTCCCTTTTGCTGGTTTCCCCGCCCCCCCAATGTCCCATGTGTCTTTTTCCCTCCCCCTGATCCCCTATTCACCCCTTCCCACATCCCTGTTTTTGTATTCTCCTACACTGCTGCATTGGGCCTTTCCAGAACCTGGATCCACTCTTTCCTTCTTGTCAGACATCATTTGGTAGGTGGATTGTGTCTTTGGTGTTCCAAGATTCTAGGCTAATATCCACTTATCAGTGAGTGCATGTCTTTGGTATTCATTTGAGACTGGGTTACTTCACTCAGTATGATGCTCTCCAGCTCCATCCATTTCTCTAAGAATTTCATGAATTCATTGTTTCTAATGGCTTCTCTAAAGTTCTGTGAGTTGGCGTTTTATCATAGCAATAGAAAAGCAACTATTTACTCTTAATATACCTGGAATATAAAAAATAACCTATTCAATTTGAACGTCCTTTGTTCTTTTTCTTTTGTTCTTCAGCATTGTGATTTAGCAATTTACTTTAAGGCCCAGTTTTTCTCTTTTGTGTACCTTTATCCCCCTAGCACATTTTATGCTTTCACACAATTTTATGTTGATATGTATCTTTCTTATATTCCTTCATTATGTCCTTGATGTAAAATCTGGTGTAAGTTTAATATGGCTGCCATTAAATGTGATTTAAATCTATTCTTTGTATGGTCTAGAACTTTCCCTTTGTCTTATACTTTCAAGTGTTTGATTGTAACATACCATGAAAGGTTCCATATTGGTTATGTTTGTTTGGGAACCTGTGGCCTCTTTTACTTAAATTTGAGTTTTCCCAAAGATTAATAATGCTTTCCTATGAGATTGAACACATTTTCTATTTCTATTCAATGCACCTAATACTTCTTACAGATAGCTTTGAAAACATATATGCATGTACACACATACACACACACACACACACACACACATACACACACACACAAACTGTTTTAGTGTTCCAAGGGTCTTGAGCACTGTTTTTGTTCTTTAATTCAGATATATAAAAAGATTAGTTTGTTTTGCTCATTTACATTCTTTAATATATTTTTATATCATCTTGTAAGGCTTTCTATGGTATTTTTGACTTACTGAGTGTCGTAGTCATTTTTCTTAACTTAAGAAAGGAAGAATTTAATTGGCATGTAATTTTAGAATCAGCCCATGCTTACTTGGGTTCATATGCTTGGGCAAGACATCATAGCAACCGGGGTATGTGCTGAAGGAACGTTATTCATGCCAGAGCCAGCTAATAAGGAGAAAGAAGAAGCCAGGGGTAATATTTCTTCTGAGACATGCTATGTCCAGCTAATTCCTTCTTTTCTTTTTTTTTTCTTTTCTATATTCTTTGTTTACATTCCAAATGATTTTCCCTTTCCCGGTTCCCCCATCCCCCATGGAGAATGATTGCCCATTCTCCAATCAACACCCTCCTACTTCTCTGCCTTGGTAATCCCCTACAATGCTGCATCAAGCCTTTCCAGGGCCAGGGCCCTCTCCTTCCTTCTTGGGAATGATTTGATATATTAATTGTGTCTTGGGTATTCAGAGCTTCTGGGTTAATATCCACTTATCAGTGACTGCATTCCATGTGTGTTCTTTGGTGAATGAGTTACCTCACTTAGAATGATATTTTCCAGTTCCAACCATTTGCCTAAGGATTTCATGAATTCATTGTTTTTAATTGCTGTGTAGTATTCCATTGTGTAAATATACCACATTTTCTGTATCCATTCTTCCATTGAGGGATATCTGGGTTCTTTCCAGCTTCTGGCTATTATAAATAAGTCTGCTATGAACATAGTGGAGCATGTGTCTTTATTGCACATGGGAATTCCTAATTTTAAACTTTCAGAACTGGGAACCAAGTTTTTAGTAGATGAAAATATTTGGGCTATGCTTCATATTCAGATATTACATTGGCTCTTTATCACTTCTATTTCATTATCTCTATTTGCTGAATTTCTCATGACCATCATGAATTGCTTTTCTAATTTGGTTGAATTGCCTGACCATATTCTCTTGGCTCACATTCACTTTCCTTGAATCATGATTTTATATTTTTTAACTGTCATTTCATCAACATCCTTTTAAAAATATCTGTTGGTTCAGGTACAGAACTGTTGTGAACACTTAGAAGCAACATTATCCTGCTTTTTTAAATTTCTCATGGGGCTTTATGCATCTCTAGGCCACTCATCTCTGCTACTTTTATAATGTACAACTTATTACAAGTGGCTTCTCTTGAATAGAAGACGTTAGCTAGCTACCTCTGATTGGTAACCTGCTGTGGCTGCATTTTCAGTTGGTGCTTATAGCATTGTCTTCCTATGCCTACTTTAGTTGTAAAAAACACCTTTCTTGTGGTTTATGTAGCAGAATGGTGGGGCAACTTTTCTGTTTCTAGAGGCCATGTGAAGGATGATCTGTTGGTACTAGCTGCTGTGGTATATACTCTGTTTGGCAAGATGGTGTGATATATACAGGGGTTCATTTTGTGGCCTCTATAGTGATGGAAGTGGTGGTACTAACAATCTAAAACATAACAGATGCTGCTTACAGTGTAAATATGGTGGTTTAAATATACTTTGGCCATGGGAAGTAGCGCTATTAGGTTTGGCCTTTTTGGAATAGGTGTGGCCTTGTTGGAGGAAGTGTGTCAGGGTTTGAAGGCTCCTAGAGCTCAAACTCTACCCAGGGTGTAAGAGTCAGTATTCTGTATTCCTTTGAATCAAGATATAGGACTACCAGCTCCTTCCCCAGCACCTTGTCTGCCTGGATGCTGCCATGCTTCCCATCATGATAACAATGGACTGAACCTCTGAAACTGTAAGCCAGCCCCAATTAAATGTTTTACTTTATAAGACTTGCAATTGGCACAATGTCTCTTTGTAGCAATAAAGCCCAAACTAGGATAATACAGCATAGTGAATGAATTTTCAGCCTGTTGCTGACTCAGGTCAAATATGGGCAAAGAAATTTGGCAGTGTCAGTCGCATGTAGTACAGTATGAGCGTGCAGTCACCTTGGTAGTGTAGCATTGACTGAGAATTTTGGGAGTCTTGAGAGGATTACAGGCTGATAATGGCATTAGACGTGAGGGCAGTGTGAAGATGAAATTTATACCTTCAGAATCTAAGGCAGCTCAGAGAAGCTTGGTAGTTTGGATGAACCATATGGTAGGTAGCAGTGGACTGGGTGCAGAGGCAGCAATAGGAGAAATGTAACAGAAAATATGCCATGTGTACCAAGGCTCAGTAGTAGTTCCATGTTGATGGTGGATGGCATAGAGCTGTATACCCAAGATGTCTTCCATGCTCCACAACCTATGTTTTGTAAAAAGAAAATGTAATTTTTTTATCCTCAGAGGCAAGCTTTAGTGCTGAGCACATGTGAAGGCATTTTACCAGGATCTAAGCATGTGTTGGCTGTGCATGTTTCCTATTGAGAGGAAAATCAGTGTCTACAGAGAGAAGATGGGGCCATTTTGATCTCTGGTTCAGTCTGCCTCTGACAGTAAAGGAGTGCAGCTTGCCAAGAAACTAGGCTCATGGCTGCCAGTGCATCATTCCATGTCTTAGAAAACTTTTTACTTTTTCTTGGTAGGTATCAGTGCCACTTTCTGTATAATGCAATGTATTTGTTTTCTTGGTACTTTGGGGGATATAGGAGGAGGAGGAGGAAGTGGAAGAGGAAGAAGAGGAGGAAGAAGAAGAGAAAAATGAAGATATAAGGGCTAAGTATCTCTGTCCAAATACTTTATTATGGAATTTTTTTATGCTCCTGCTATTGGTTACCAGTTTCTCGCTAATATGTTCAGAAAAAAAAATCAGGCACAATTTTAATCTTGGTAAAGTGTAAAACATGTTAAATTTAGCCCAGGTTATAAAATTCATTTATATTTAACAGAACAACTGGCAGTTAAATCCTGGCCTCTGCTGTTCTGTTTTATTCCTTTCTTCTTTCTTCTTCTTGTTCTTCTTGTTCTTGTTCTTGTTCTTGTTCTTGTTCTTGTTCTTGTTCTTGTTCTTGTTCTTGTTCTTGTTCTTGTTCTTGTTCTTGTTCTTGTTNTTCTTGTTCTTGTTCTTGTTCTTGTTCTTGTTCTTGTTCTTGTTCTTGTGCTTGTGCTTGTGCTTGTGCTTGTGCTTGTTCTTGTTCTTGTTCTTCTTGTTCTTGTTCTTCTTGCTCTTCTCGTTCTTGTTCTTGTTCTTCTCGTTCTTCTTGTTCTTGTTCTTGTTCTTGTTCTTGTTCTTGTTCTTGTTCTTGGTCTTGGTCTTGGTCTTGGTCTTGGTCTTGGTCTTGGTCTTGGTCTTGGTCTTGTTCTTCTCCTTCTCCCCCTCCTCCTCCTCCTCCTCCTCCTCCTTCTTTTCTCTACTGCTTTTCTTTGACAATTTTCAATGAAATATTTTAAGATTTTCCTTTTTATCAATTATTTTTATTTTTGGTTATAGTTTCCTATTATAGTATAATAGCTCATTTGATCTGACATAAACTGAATATTGCAAAAATTCTGTAATTTTACTTTTATCAAGTACTTGTATTACTAATGTCATAATTTATATTTTTTATATTGTATAATATTAGATCATGTGGCTATAGATATTTTTTGTTCTTTTGTCTACATATTTAACATCATTAGTGAAATACGTGCTTTCATGCTGTTGCTTTGTGTCCTCAGCTTCCATGTTAGAGCCCCTGATAATATTGTTTGTAAGGAATTTCCCATTGTGGTCTCCACAGCTTCTGTTTGTCTACCTAGGCTTTGGTTTTACTTAAGTTTAGAGGACAGATCAAAAGGTCACTTTGAAAATTGGAGGTTATGAAGTACTAGTATATGTTTATATCTAAAACATCCACGATGCACAGAAAATCTCTTGAGTTTTTGGGGATATGGTGAATGGATGGAGAAATGAAAACTAAAGAATGATAGTTTCCAAGGTTCTTTCAATTTCAAAAGATGTACTTTATTATTACTTTAATTCCTTTAAAATTTATTTATTTAAACAGAGAAGTTAAGAACTCCTGGGCTTTACTTTTTCATCCTGAAGAAGTCTTTATCCCCCTAATAAAATATACTGATGGCTTGATATAACAAACAGAAAGGTTTAAGTGACTTTCCCAATTCTAATTTCATTCATAGATGGGGTTTGGATAAATTATATATATTAACAGATAATAATCAAAGAATTTGTTTAAAAGATAAAGTTCTGTAATTAAGTACAGTAACAGAATAAATTTATTTAGAAACAAGTGTGGGGGATATTGGATGATTAATCCTTGGTAAGAAGCCTTTCATGAGAACCCAGACAAGAAAAGATTATGATTCTTAGATGTTAACAAACATGAAAACACACACATATATAAACATATATATGTATGCATACATATATATGCATATATATACATGCATATATATATATATGTATATATATATTTCACTTGCAGTCCCAGATACCAACCTTGAGGACCCTTCATGTAAAGTGAGCAGCCTACCATGGAGATAACTTTGCCAGCATGGTGGTTTTTTTGAAGTGATGTTGCTAGGTAGTATTTGTATAAACAGCTTAGGCATAGTGTACCATTCATATGTATATGAAAAGATGGACAAAAACTTCACAGAATGTGTATAATTTCTCAGATGGCAAAAACTATCCTCTACCGCCGCTTTCATTCTATAAGCATGCCTATAGAGTTTCCAGTATCCGCTTGATAAAACCTAGTAATCCTTGTGATAGAGAAATTGCATTGTATTTTTGGCTCATTAGATTTGCCTATGTGGTCAAATCAGGAGATACAGTAATCCTTAAAGATAATGAAGCTTCCAGCACCTCAATCAATAGGGTGAGATAAAGAGATGAAGCCAAGTTTCAGAAGATAAGTTTGAATGCTGACATGATGTCACTCTTTAAGTGTAATCACAATTGCCAGGAAGAACACTGCCTTTTCCCCCTTCAACTCTTTGTTTAGAACTGTGCCGGATCTGGTAGGCAAAACAGAAAAATCAGGATGCCATTAAGTGCATCCCCAGAAGCAGTATCAATAACAGCTATGCATGGCTTGTAAATATAGGAGTATGTGCACTTTTCCCAAGGGTTGAGTTTTAGAAGATAGTTGCTACTTTTCTAGTTTGGAATTACCATGCAAACCAGAGATCTTTCTGAGCCTTAGCTCAGCATATGACAAGCCAGAAGGGCATATTTCTAGTCTCTTCTGCAGCTAGGAGTGCTTCTCTGTGTAAGTCCTGACAGTGAGCCATGGACAAGTCCAGAATTGTAGATAGTTACTTATATGGAGATGTCTTATCTCCAAAGTCTAAATTGTGGAGCTGAACAGAGAACCATAAGGGGAAAGGTGACATATAAGGTAATAAAAAAGAAAAGCAATAAAAGACATATTTGATTTGAGAAGTTCATGTAGCTATAAATACTTCTGTTTTTCAAACCTACTTATGAGATTTCATAATGCTTATGTTAGAAATGACACTCATCAGAACTGAATGGTCTAAAAACTTCTAGGCCTTTCTTGAAAGCTTGCCTGATTATCTGGAAGCTACCACCACTTTTGTTGAACTGCAAGCACATCTTACCAATTTTATTCTATTTTTACCACTGAACTACATATCTAATCTCAACTTAAACATGTTTTCAAGAAAATAACACTCTAGCAGCATGGACACATATCTACATTTCCACAGCATTTTCTAGTGCTTAGAAAGCCTGACAAATAGACAGCATTAGAAACTTTGTTGACTGACTTGAAGGGGAAATGAAATGAAAGAGTAGCTTCTTAAGATGTGTAGTTCTTTGAGATTTTTATCACCTGCAAACCTATTTCCATTGGAATTGTATTAAAGATAAAGTTGTATGAGAGATAAACTGTATGAATGAAATAGTTCTCACAATGTTTACTGTTCTTTGTGATTAAAGACATTTTCTTCACTTGCAGTCCTAGAGAGACCAACCTTGAGGAATCCTTTGTACAATGCAAGCTACCACGGAAATACATTGTCAACCCTTGTTTCTTTTCTGAAGTGGTCTTGCTAGGTAGTATTTGTATAAACAGCTTAGGCACAGTGTAGCACTCTTGTCTGTTAGAAAATGGTGACAAATTTTACTCTTCCAGTTTCAGGCCAGGGTTAGCCAACCTCTCAAATAGAATTTCCAAGCAGAGATTGTGCCTCAGTTTACCTGTCTTACTATAGCAGAATACCACTGGTTTGGTAATTTATAGAAGGAATAAACTGATTGGCCTGTGGGTTCAGAGGCTTGGAAGTACCAGTGCTGGCACTTGATTAGCCTCTGGAAGGACTTTTTGGGTAGTAGCATGCCTTGGTGAAAGGCACAAGGGCAAGAGGGCTCTGATTTACCTCAGAGATCACTGGAACAAATCCAAAGGTCGACTTCATCCTTAGCATTAGGTCACTTGGGCAGAACCTGTATCACATTTGCACATGGGTTGTTGATTTTCCCACAGTGACTTCTTGCAGAACACATACAAGCCTGAGTGGCTAGCTGCCTCACTGAGATCTATTATTTAAGTTTTACTGTGTGCATCAGTCCTTAAGTCATACAGGCTATTAATATTTTGCTCCATTTTAATATTATTTCCTGCAAGAAACAAATGGAAGTATAGGAAATCAGTCCATTTGGGTTTTCATTTACATCAAGCATAAAAATGCTTAATGATTTGATAATGTTGAAAATATATAAACATGTAATCGTGTGTTTACTATGTATTACAGTTAGTCTTGCTATATTCTTTGCTACATAGCATTTGCACATTTCATTGAAAATTAAGTGTTTGCTTTATATTCTAAATTAAGGTGTTTTTGAATTATATAATAATCCTTGTTATTAATCTAATCTTTTATTTTTAAGTAGTTGTAGATGTGTGTGCAGTCGACATAAAGCACAGAGCTTTTGTTCACCCTTATTCAATTTGCACAGTACAAACCCACTCACATCTTATTCACTTTTTATGTATTTGCACATGCACATGCATGTGTGTGTGCACAAGCACACCCATGTCTATCTTAAGTAAAATGCAAGTTTTTCTCCTATAGGTCCCAGTAGGCACCACTACAATTAAGGTAGAGAATGGTTTTCCAGTACAGGGATTACATGTGCTGCATTATATAACAAAAACGTCCTTCCCCCCCTTCATATTTGCACTCCTCCATCCAATATCCTCGAAAATTTGCATATTCCAGGCTTCCAGTATTGTGTCCTCTTTTATTAGTGAGCAGTGTTTATGACACTCCATTATTCTAACTTCTACCCTTAGACAGAGATTTGGCTGATATAAACAGAGATCCTATAAACATTTGTGTTTTCTCATGAAAAATTATTTGTAATAAATATTGAAGAATTACATCACTAGGCTAGAAGGCAATTGCATGTTTATCTTTATAAGAAACTCCCAAACTTATTGGTTTTAAATAAAATCAGGAGAGAACAGTTTTTCTTCATGGTTACTGGTCTCTTCTGCTGTCTATCCTAATGGGTGCAGTATCACGTAGTTTCAATTTTTATTTTCCTACAATATGATAACTTGGTAACATGGCACATCACTTTGTGAGCTGGCTTTTCTATATAGAACCTCTCAGGCAGATTGTCTATTGCTTATTTCTCTTTAGATTTTTATCATTGACTTTGAAAGTTCTTTACATAATTTATAAATGTATTTTTGGTCAGGTATTTTTCCTGGCTTACACCTTGTAATTTTATCTTCTTATAGGATACTTCATGAGGAAAATACTTCTGATTTTGGTATTCAGTACATTGATATTTCCTTTTATGGATCCTGATTTTGGGTCATGAACTCTTTTCTTAGATCTATCTGTATCTTGGTGTTTTTTAGCCTACCTTTTTACAAAGAAAGTTTTAATGCTTTGAATGTCTTAAACTTAAGTTTACTGCCTAGAGCAACGTGGTTCAAGAAGAAACATCACCTCAGAATTAACTGTGAATGGTGTCACATTGGATGTGTTTTTCCACTGTATAATTGTCAGATCTCTGTGCGACATATGATGCACTTTGTGCCAAGATGCTGAACACTGTGGGATAAGTGAGAATTCATTGGCTGGAATAGAAATAAGCCTAAGTGTTTGTGAAGTAATGTTTCCCAAATTAATTTTTATCACACTTTCTTACATTTATTTGATCTGAATAATTTGAAGACTGAGAAACAAAGCAGAGGGACATTTTAACAATGACATGCTGTTTACTTATTGTTTTCCTAGAAATTTGAAATAAAAAACAACAATACTGTAAATGGTAGGTAGGAATTTGGGGATTGCTTTAAAAGTAATTTCAGGGAAAATACATCCCTTTTAGACTTGTGCAAATCTGTCAGGATGTTTCTTTATCACAGTGGTGTTTTTTGGCTGCATTTCTTGTCTACCCTTTTCACTGTGTCATGTACATCTCCAAATCAGTCCCACAAGAACATGATTTTGAATTTTCTTATTGTTTTTATTTTTGCCAAATTTCTCTTGACTTTCAAAGTCAGACCATGAGACATAATTGTTAGCCGTCATAAATTTCTTTCCATATACTAGAGACAGTTACTTTCCTTACAGGCAACATACATACATACATACATACATACATACATACATACATACATACATACGTGTGTATGTCCTTTTCTAAATGCAGAATTTGAGAGGCTTTTTATTAGATACATTTCAAATGTTATCCCCTTTCCTCATTTCCCCCTGAAAGCCCCCTATCCCCTCCCCCATCCTCCTGCTCACTAACCCGCCCACTCCTACTTCCCAGTCCTGGCATAGCTAGAGGAAGGACCCAAGGAGATGAAGGGGTTTGCAGTCCCATAGAAGGAAAAACAATACGAACTAACCAGTTTCCCTAGAGCTCCCAGCGACTAAACCACCAACCAGAGAGTACACATGGAGGGACGCATGGCTCCAGCTGCATATGTAGCAGAGGATGGCCTTGTCTGACATCAATGAGAGAAGAGGCCCTTTGTTCTGTGAGGTCTCATTAACCCAATGTGGGGGAAATTGAAAGTTTTATAGAGGATTTTCAAAGCTTCCAGATCTGGACTCAGGAAACAGTTCCAAAAATATATCACCCACAGTGACTTCACTGTCCTGTAGGTGGCGCACTACTGCTATGACTTCACCGTCCTGTAGGTGGTGCAGCACTGCTATGACTTCACTGTGCTGTGGGTCGCACACCACTGCTGTTTTCTCAACATACAGCGGGTTTCACAGTTGCCAGCTAGTACAGGTGCTTGTTCCCAGACTTAGCACCATCTAATTTTCAAGTACTTCTGCATTCAATTCTGTCTTCTAGAGTTGTCTTGAACTTCTGCTCAGTTTATTTACCTGTTTCTGAGAAAGGGCCTTGCTTCTCATAAATTGTGTTAATTACTTGCAAACACGTCGCTGTCTCCATTCTAATAACTTCCACATGCATACATACATTTCAAAACCATTCCCTGGCATTTATATATTGAGTCTGTCTAAACACTGATTATATAAATAAAGCATTAGGATACAGATATGGTACACATTTAAGCCATTCCTGAACTGAATGATTTCACGTAAATGAAACATTAGCTTTGGTTCTGTATAAACTACATTTTATTTGACATACGAGTCAATTTGCTACAACTGACCATTTCTATGAAGAGATTATTAATTCGAATATTAGGCAGAGTGATGGAAGAGCAAAAGCAATAGGAAGAGGAGAGGAAAAGGGCAGAAGGGCCTTCGCAAAAGTGAGACTAAAGCTCCTTTCCTTCACAGACCATCATTTAAGGCTTATTTTTCCCATCCTCTTTAAAGTTTTGCTTCCTTGTATTTTTGTCCCTTTTTCCTTTTTTCTAATTAGGTATATTCTTTATTTACATTTCAAATGTTGTCCCCTTTCCTGGTTTCCCCCTCACCCGAAAATTCCATAAGCCATCTCCCCTTCCTCAATCAACCCTCCCTGCTTCCCTGTCCTGGTATTCCTTTACACTATGGCATCAAGTCTTTCCAGGACCAAGGGCCTCTCCTCCCTTTGGTGTCCAACAAGACCATCCTTTGCTGCTGTTGTGTCTGGAGTCATGGGTAACTCCATGTGTACTCTTTGGTTGATAGTTTTGTCCCTGGAAGCTCTGGGAGTACTGGGTGACTCATACTGTTGTTCCTCCTGTGGTGCTGCAAACCCCTTCAGCTCCTCGGGTCCTTTCTCTAGCTCCCCCATTGGGGACCCTGTGCTCGCTTCAATGGCTGGCTGAGAGTGTCCCCCTCTGTATTTGTCATGCACTAGGAGAACCTCCCAGGTGATAGCTATATTTGGTTCTGGTCAGCCAGCACTTGTGGACATCCACAATAGTGCCTGGGCTTTGTAACTGTATATAGGATGCATCTGTCCCTCAACGGAGAAATGGATACAGAAAATGTGGTATATATACATAATGGAGTACTATTCAGCCATTAAAAACAATGAATTCATGAAATTCTTAGACAAATGGATGGAACTGGAGAATCTCATCCTGAGTGAGGTAATCCAATCACAAAAGAATACTCATGGTATGCACTCACTGATAAGTGGATATTAGCCTATAAGCTTGGAATACCCAAGACAGAATTCACATATCAAATTATGCCCAAGCAGTAGCAAGAACAAAGTATGGATCCTTGGGTCCTTTGTAGAAAGAGGAAAAAATATCCACAGAATATACAAAGACAAAAGGTTGAGCAGAATCTGAGGGAAAGACCATCCTAGTATTTTTTAAAATATTTATTTTCTATTATATTTTCACTGTATCATAGGATGTTAAAGTGAAAATACAATTTATCAGTCAGATACTATGTCATTCTCAATAAAACAATCGCAAATCAAGCCTGATTCAAGTCTGGCTTGTAGCTAATGAACATAGAAAAATTAATATACATTAAAAATTGATAATCTTTTAGTGTGTCATAAGAAACTTTTGGAAAGATTACTTTCTCTAGATTTAGAATATTCTGTGAACTTCAAACTAATGTAGTCACTATTATACCTAACAAGCAATGAAAAGGAGCCATTCCTGTGTTTTTGTAAGTATCAGTCACACACACACATTGAGTTGAGGATTAAGTTTCTATGGCTGGTTGGCACATTTTGTTGCTATGCCACAAAAAGGTTAATCATGAAAATGATGTAAGAAGACTCCACTTTTCAGATATCTTTATTATTGATTCCAACCTGAAACTCTGAAATGACTGAAGGAAAATCAGAGAACAGTATGACATATAGGCATAGGTAAATTCCTAAATCAGCCTCTCAGAAAAGAAGGCCATCTGGCAAGTAGGACCCAGTGAAAGGAAAAAGTTTTAGTACAGGAAAGGAAACTATCATTACAGCGACAAGGCAGCCTGTAGAGTGAGAGAAAAGTCTTTGTTGGCTATACATTCAACAGATAATCAATATATTTTTGTTTGTTTGAAAGAGACAGGGGGAGAGAGAGAGAGAGAGAGAGAGAGAGAGAGAGAGAGAGAGRGAGAGAGAACACAAAGTTTTATTGGCAGGGAAGTGGAGGGCATCTAGGAGGAGTAACTGGAGAAGGAAACATAAAAATACATGATTTTTCTTCAGTAAAAAGTAATGTAAAATGTTCTAAGAAGGGCTGGGCTGATATCTCAGTGGCTACAGTGCTTGCTGTGAAGGTCTAAGGCCTCAGTTTGATCCTATTTTCAAAAGGATTCATTGATGAATGCCTGAATGCTACAAGACAATAACCACTAACAGCTCTCAAATTATTCTAAATAGAAGAGAAAGGACTGATTCCAAATTAATTTTATGAAGTCAGTATTATATGGATACCAAAATAAGATAAAGATATAACCAAAGGTATATTAAAGCCCAATCTCTCTGATGAACTTAGACACAAGAATTCTCAACAAAATACTTGCCAACTGATCTCAAGAATTTTCATTCACCACGATTAAACTGACATCATTCTGAATAGGCAAAGTTCTTTCAATATGCAATAAATCAATGCTACATATTTATCACATAGTAGACCCAATGATAGATCACATGGCCATTTCAATATATTCAAAGGCCTTTGATACAATTTAAGATCTTTTCTTGATAAAAGTCTGAGGAGGGGTGAGCAATGGAAAGAGCATGCCTTAAAAAATAAACAGTGTACAAGACAGCCCTATGGCAAACGCCATGAGAAAAACTTAAATTCCTACTAAGATCAGGAATAAGACAAGGTTGTCCATTTTCCCCAATCCTATAGTGCTTGAAGTCTTAGTTGGAGACTATAAGAAAAAGACAAAGAATACAAATAGGGAAAGAGGAAGTCTAGGAGTCCTGTTTACAGATAATATGGTTCCATATATAAGATACACCATAGACTTTACCAAAAATTTTCATAAACACGCTTAGTAATGTGGCAGGATGCAAAACTAACATACAAATAATAGCAACCTTCTTATTTACCAATGATGAACACCCTGAGCAAGAAATCGGGGAAACAATCTCATTTACAATAATATCAAAATAATCCCATTTAAAATAGCCTAAAATAAAATTCTGGAATGAATGTAACTTAAGAGCTTGTGGACCCTTGAGAAATTGGTACAAAGCTGAAGGAAATAAGTCACTGAGTATGGGCCTTTGAAAGTCACACCTGACACCTGTTGTGGGTTGCCCTGGTGCTGTTTGTATTCTGATGTTAATTCTACTTCCTCAAGAAGGGCTGGCCTGATGAGGAGTAGATCATGTACTCAGGTAATTGAATGTGAACCTTCTCCCCATTTTAACTGCTTACATAAAGGACAGAGCCTGTGATTGGACAGTGGAAGGGAAAGGTGTGGCTGGAGGTTTTAGATAGTGTGGGAAGAATAGGGAATGAGAGAGGAAGAGGATGGAGAAAGAGGAGGTAGAAGGAAGATGGAGCAGAACCACATGGTCTGGAGAAGCCACAAGTAGCAAGGGATCTCATAGCTGGGGAAGAGAGCAGTGTAGTAGTAAATCTGCCCAATCTAGACATGCAGCTTATAAATCTTGTAACTGAGTTGTGTGTTTTTGCACAGGCTTATTGGGATTGGAGTTTCAGTTTTCTGCATTTTCTTGCATGTTTCTCAGCAGGTCAGAAAGTAAACAGCACCTATGCACTCTCTGATGCTCTGCCTAAACACATGAGACCAAGGGGCCATGAACACAGGATGCTCTGAAACCAGAAGCCAAATTAAATCCTTCCTTAACTTTTGTGCTTTGGCAATAGACATTCAAAAGTAGCAAACTGGGCAAGTAGCATTCACAGACAAAAATGGAGTGCCATATTCAGGATGGTGCATCAAATTTGGGCATTTTTCTTGTGTAGATATGATCTGATTAGTTGGCAGGCTTTGGTTGTTTGTAGCTAAACTACTCTGATTGAGGCTTAGTTGTTTGTTGTAAGAATTCACTCAAGTTAGAATTCAGTTTACACGTATGATAAGTTAGGTTGGTGTATGTTGAAATGGATACATGTAATGGCCACATGACCTGTCAGCTGTAGCCTTAGACATTCATTCCAGAGCAAGGAAAACCAATGAACAAACAGAAATCTATATATAAGCATTTACACTAGTTTGATTTGTGATCACCAAATGTTTGTCAATGGGGAAATGATTAAACTGGGTTACATTTGCACAATGGAATACTACTCAGCAATTAAAGGGAACAGATTATTGTTGTATGGAACACTTTAGATGAATAACCAGAGAATTCTGTTAAGTTAGATAATAAATTATTATAAACTATATGTGTGTATTTACTTATATTACATCTTTTATATGCATGTGTGTATGTATGTGTACACACGCTTACACATGTGTGTGCCCATTTATAAAGGTCAGTGGTCAGTGTTGGATTTCTTTCTTAATTGCTTTCTAATATATATTTTGAGACTGATTTCACATTGAACATGGACCTCACCAATTCAGCTACACTTAGTGGCAGCAAATTTTGGTGATCCACTTGTCTCTGCATCCCAGGCCTTGGGATTGCATGCTTGTGTCATGCCACCTGGCTGTGTATATGGGTGCAAGAGATCCTAACTCAGATCTTCAGGCTTGCATAGCCTTTTACTAAATGAGCCATTTCCCAAGAGGACCTCAAATTACCTTTCTGAATAACAAAATCAGAGAGAAATGTGTTGTTGTCTTAGAAGGTTAGGGATGGCAGTGTGAGTGTGGATATGCAGGTATAGTCTTTTTAGAAGTGATAATGAAACTGTTCTGTTCCATGAATGTGGTAGTTATTAGATAAATACATACATAAATTTGCATGAATATACAGATGAAAGGGCTCTTACAGAAATACAAACACAAAGTCGCATGCATATTTTAGGTCTTGTTGACTTCTTAATAGACTCTTTGGACTGCATCAGGCTTGGCTTCCGTGTGGGTGTTATATCTTACTATATTACTGTGGTTAAGTGGGAGGTTTCTTGGTAAGGGAAAATGGGTTTCCCTGATTTTCCTATTGCAGTTACAGCATCCTGTTAATATGTAATTATTTCACAATAAAACTATAAAAGAACCTTATGTGTTATTTCTGTCAGAAAGGATGTTCTATTGAATTCTCTAATATTAAATAATTACTGTTTTAAAGTTGTGATTATAAAAGTCACTTATTTGATTTTAAAGAGACATAATCATTATGCACAAAATGTTACATGCTAAAATATTCTGTTTATTTTTGTATTCCTCTACTTATCTACTTATTTGAGAAAAGGACTCACCATGTAGTTTAGTATCCATGGTTCTTCTACCTCGCTGAATGATTGGTTTATAGGTATGTAATCCTGCTAGAAATGGTTAGTGTACATTAATTTTCAGGATTTTCAATGCATCACAGAGTCCCTGGGACTTTTTCACCAATAGTTTCTTGGGACTTTCTTTGTCACACATGCATATGGTTATTTCCCTTCTACTCTTCTACTACAAGTTCAAGCTGTCAGATATTGCAAATACCATAAATGAAAAACAAAATATGTCTGTAACAACCCATATATAGACTTAAGGAACCAGGGGAACTTTTGGTGATTTACTTTTGAAAACATTAACTTGCTACTTTATATTAAAATAAACATGTGTTTTAGTCTTTAGTTGGTATTACCTCAGAAGGTACCCAACTTTTACTTTTTTTTTTATTGGATATATTCTTTATTTACATTTCATTTCCATTTTCCTGGTTCCCCACTCCACAAATGTCCCATATGTCTTTTCCATCCCCCTGTTTCCCCATCCACCCCTTCCCACTTCCCTGTTCAGCTATTCCCCTAAACTGATGCATTGGGCCTTCCCAGAACCAGGGTCCACTCTTTCCTTCTTGTCAGACATCAATTGGTATGTGGATTGTGTCTTTGGTGTTCCAAGATTCTAGGCTAATATCCACTTATCAGTGAGTACATGCCATGGGTATTCTTTTGAGACTAGGTTACT
>BDUI01000011.1:1869839-1881143 GCA_002335545.1 Apodemus speciosus
ATCTATCTATCTATCTATCTATCTATCTATCTATCTATCTATCTATCTATCTAAGCCCAGTAAGCACAGACACTCCAATGTATCTCTAAGAAGATATAGATTTTATATATATATAGTCCCTCCTGAAAAGGGTAATAAATGTCTGCTTATATTCCAGTTATGTTATATATTTTCTTAAGTGAAATTTAAATGTTATCAATTCTTTTCTTCATAATTACAAATTTGTATTAACATCCATATATGGATGTTTAGATCTATACATACAATTTGCATTTCCTCTTGAATTCTGTTTGGATATGGGCTAATTTGTATAGTGTCAGTCTCAGCCCACTGTCCTCTTGTCTGTAAAACTACAGATAATATAAAGATGAAGGCTTTCTATTCATGCTCCTTTTGGGTCATGCGGACAATTTCAGATTGTAATGAAAGCTATGGGTTATTTCTTTATATTTATTTACAACCATACAACATGTCTTCTACACTATTAGGGGATTAACATACCCTTTGGGGCCTAGTCCTGAGCCTCCAGTCCCATGGCTGTCCTATAGCCTTGTAGCACAGTAGCTGTAGCTCAGAATATCAGCAATACGTACTGAAACATACATTCGAAATTTATTTTTATTTTCCATAGCTTCACTATTCCTGCCACATTCTTTGAGTTCCTTTCAAAAGATGTTCTATGTACTTGCAAACTTCTGACTACTCCATTCTTGAATTATTCCATTGTTGAGAGGACTCTAAATAGAGTTGGCTGAAATCTCCTATGGAGGTTTTTTGAAATAATAAATAAAAAGAGCAATGTGACTTTTCTCTTTTAAAATCCATTAAAGGTTGAAAAAGTCATCAGGACGTGAAATGGATATCTCAGAAATTGATGTACTACAACTGGAGCTGTTATATTAATGAAAGCACGATTATCATAGAAATGAATCATATAACCATAAACTTGTAACACACAGTGGGATCCATTAGTGTGCTAGAGGAAATGATGGGATGTTATTGAAGAGAATTAATGGACAGAAAGTGTGCATCAAACATTCAGCTGCATTTTAAAAAAATCTTGGAGGTTTTAAAATAAAAGTGATATCTGTATCTTAAAAGTCCTCATCTGTTGTTAAAGATGATAATTCATTAATTACATTAGCTAGCACAAGTTGAAATTAATTACAATAAGCTCATTAATTTTCATCTACATTTTAATACACGTGAATTTTTTGCTAGTACACAGGTGTGTATTTTTTGCCTACGTCTGTCTTGGCAGCCTAAGAATCATCAAATTCCGTCCTCTGAAAGTAATTTAATTACCTCAAAAATTAGTTTGGTGTAGAAATTGGGCACAAGATGTAAGATAAAAATGTGTAAAAGTTCAACATTTATGTCTCTCATCATGAATTGAAATGTCCAGTGCCAGAAATAGTTTATATCTGATCGGGTTGTTGGCCAAAGTGTCCCTATGGGAACCCTCGAACAACCCATACAAGCCCTGATCCCTAACTCAGAAGCTATCTTCAACTGATAACCACTCACAAATGAAAAATTAGTTTTCTCCAACAGAGTCTCACTAGGGACGCAAACCACTCTTAAGGCAGGCCCTATACCCAGCAGGAGATGGTCAACAGAAAATGAACTTGGTGGCATCTTTTGAGGTTCTTTGTCTCTTGATGCTTTGTCAGGACATTTCTTGTTGTTATCCTAAAAGTCCTTTGTGTATATATTATGCTTTCTGGTCTTCTGTTTTTATGGGATGATATGTGTATGAACTGTGTGCTTTTGTGTCTATATGTATTCCTTATGCTCTCTCTCTCTCTCTCTCTCTCCTTCTGTTCATTTATTTGTTTTGTCCTATTCGGGTTTGTGTTTTACCTTATTTTATTATTATTCTTTAGATCTTACCTATTTTCTAATAAAAGACAGAAAGGGGGATTTGGATGGAAGGGAGGTAAGAAGGACTTGAAGAAGTTGAGGAATTAGAATCTATTGTATGAAAAAATCTATCTTTAATAAAAGACAAATAAAAGATAACAGTTAAATATTTAGACCCAAGACGAGTCATTCATGCTTGTTATCCTAGTATTCTGGAGGCTGGGGAGTAAACTAGCCTGTGAAGTAGAAAGGGAATTCTTGGCTAGCTTGCCTTTAGAGAACGAGACCCTAACTCAAAAACAAAAGCCAGCGGAGAAACAGCCATATTACCTGCCATTCCAGTGATTGCAGTTGGAGGAGAATCACAACTTCTTTTCTGCATCGAAGGGAAATATTTCTTCAGGTAAATATGTGCCACCTCATAAATATCTCAGGTTGAAAACAGAAGCGAACTGTTATAGAGATGAGGGGTTATTGGGCCTCCATGTAAAAGCAAGTTTTACTTATTTATTTTATGCATGTGTGTGTTTGACTGTCTGTATGGGAACCGCGTGCGTGTAAGAGCCCATCGAAGTCAAAAGAGGACATATAGGAACTCCTGGGATTGGAAGCAGAGAGTTTATTTATTTATTTATTTATTTATTTATTTATTTATTTATTTATTTTTGGCTGTCTAATGGGTGCTGTGTATCAAACTAGAGTCTTCTGCAAGAGCGGTAAGTGCTCTTTACTACCAAGTCATTTCTCCTGTCCTTCACTTAAGCTTTTGATGTAAAGATCTCTGAAACTTCTTAGGTAGGAGTTGCTTAATTCATCCAACTGTCACCAGGAAATTTAAATGAAGGAATTCTCATAACTCATTTGAGAAGCAATATATCATATGACTTCATGTTTTTTCCTTGTATTCTGAAAACTAGAAAAGATTATATATAAAATCACCAATCACATAACTGAGCCATTGAAATTAATTACTAAAAGTAATATCAGTTAAGTAGTATAAAAATGAAAATTAATAAATGAAGGCTAATAACTACTTGGGAAATTTTTGCTTTCAATAGATACAACTGCGATGTCTAGAAATAGAAGCTGTACATCTAATAAATGATTAGCAAGATTTTATTAAATCCTCACATCATACATGGCATTTGGCAAGTGGTACAGGGTCCTAATAACTTGGGAAGATGCTTTGACTTAGAAGAAACAGCAATGCAAGAGCCTGTCCCTTGTATAGCTCATGAATCTGACCAAGACCATATACTGAACAGTTTCTTTCTGGCAGAAATCAGGGCATTTCATATTGATTACTTTAAAACTTTTGAACAATTCTAATAGATAACAAATTAACAGCTGATATTTATGTAACACATACTCAGCATTTTATAGTAATGGTATTCTAAACTCCTTTGTCTTTTGTCTGGGGGTGGTGAACTAGGCAGAAGAGTTATGAAATTTGTTCAGGAATGGTCATTGAGCAGAAGTATAGAGATAGAAAAATCAGTGGCTTGAGCAGAAATCAAAGTAGTCAACTGTAAAATTGTAAAAGATGTCCGGAATTATGTGTCTATGAATCTACTGCCCTTTATTTTATGAGCTGTGGGCCATTCATTTCCATGAGATGAGAATAATTTTCTTGTTATGTCAGACTTTAGGTTTTTTTTTCTTCCGTGTATGCCATTCACGATGATCATGGCTTCATTATGGCTGCATGGAGGAAGGTTCATACTTCTCCATCGTACAAGAGAAGAAAGGAGTGTGACATTAGCCACACTCACAGAGAGAAAAAAATTACACTGCACTGACTCCTTTAACATTCGAACAAGATGTTCTTTTCCTGTCGAAAGCCCCTGTTCCTAATGTAATGGACTTGGAGCTGCTGAAGTCACTATCTAGATCTGCCCTGGTCTCAGACGCTGCTTTTATGTTGGAAAATGGAAGGAAAAGAAGTCTGTGAGCGAGCTCAGCTGCCCTGAGAAAGTCGCGGTTGGTTTCTCTGTTTGACAAATATGGCGAAAGTGAGGTAAGCAACTAGGGTTGCATTCTGTGAAGACAGTGGCAAATTATAACCCGGGAGTGAGGAGTGAGAAAGCCCTCCAGGCGGGGTGTGCAGTGAAATTGTCAACACTCTTTAAGAGGCCCAGCTGGAGGCTTGCATAGACCCTGTGATCTCTCTGGCCTCCGATTGCCTTTTTTCTTCTKCTTCCTTTCTGAAGCGCTAACATCAACCACAGGTGGTAAGTGGCAGCCAATTATGTTCTCACTTTCAAAATTAATAGCATTAAGCAGCCTGAAAGTCTCACAGCCTTGGCCTGTGTCTGTTAACTATTAGGTCATTGCTGTGCTCCTCAGCCTTTCCCACCAGGAACTCATTAAATTTGGCTGTCCTCTGGGTGGGGTACCCGGAGAGTCAGCACCCGCTGCGTGAAGAGTTCTTTTGCTGGGGTCATCTGCTTCCCAGGCCTGCTGGGGCTTCCAGAGCAGGCACAGGCCCGCGTGACTATTGGCACACAGTTGTGCTCACATAGTCGGTTTCTGCCTTGGGATTCCTGAGACAGAAAGCATAAATACCATATTTAATTAGCTATAGGATCCCTGATGCCCAAAGGTATTTTACTTAATAAAATTGGAGTATTTGTCTAGTGCTTTAAATTTACATTCCAGTCAATCTTCCTACTTCTTGAAGCTGTTGATTATGGACCTGCGCACGATTTCAAGGCAGGGATTTGCAAGTGTGTTAGGATTACTGCAGTAAGTTTCTGACGAGCAGTGGTCACGAGGCTCCCCCAGATCTGAGCCTGCCATACTGAACACTTAAGGCAGACTCGGTGTCATACTGTAGGCATTTTAAGAACCCCGCACAATTTCCACTTTTCTGTTATATAAATTCCATGTAAAGCAGGGAGTCCGCAGCAGCATGGAGAGGGTAAGAATCATCATTTGGCTGCGATAACTTTTCATTATATTTTCTCTTCCTTAATTAAAAAATGCAGTTCTATAACTGTCAGAAGGAATTGTACTTTTTTAGAAAACGGGCGCTGAAGATGGAGCCTTGAGCCCCATGCATGCTGGGTAAGTATCTACGACTGAGCTACATAACCGTATACATTATTTATTTAACTTTTTTCATATTGTAATATAATTGCATAATTTTCCCTTCACTTTTCTCCCTTCAAATGCTCCTATACACCCTTCCTTTGTCTCTTTCAAATTTGTGAGTAGTTTTTCATGAATCGTTACATATATATGCATAATGTATTTAGGAAGGTACGTGCACATTATGTATTGTATATATATACTTATATATGTATCATGTATGTAAATTCCTAAATACCTTCACTCACCCTGTACCAGCTGTCTAATGCTACTCGTGCGAATGCTTTCAGGACTGACCCTTTGGTGTTGAATAGCTAACTGGTGTGCTCCTCCCTGGGGAACACTATCCCTTCTGCTTTCAGCATCCCTTAGTTGCCTCTGGTTCTTTGTGTAGGGCTGAGACCCTGGGGTCCTTTCCTCTTTCTGCTTTAGTATGTCTATTGTTGTCCTTGTTCAGTTCCTGTCATGTCAGGGAGACTTTATGGATGCCGTTTCTGACATTACTTAGTCTCATACTAAGTTCTCTGCTTCTGATCCCCTGGCTCTTACTCTGTCTGCCTCAGCAATGTTCCTTGAACCTTAGGTGCAGGACTTGTGTTATAGAGTAGCCATTGGGACTGGGCTCCACAATTCTGCATTTCAGTTGCTTGTGGTTTTTGGTAATGGTTTTGTTCTGTTGCCAAGAGACTTATTTTTTTGATGAGGGGTGAGGACTACACTTATTTGTGGCTATAAAGACAAATATTTAGAAAATAGTTAGGAATTATGGTAGTTTAGTAAAGTGGCACTTGGAGGTTCTCTTCCAAGATATATGACTCACAGCCAGCTTTTAAATATTATCTTTTTGGTAAATAAAAATAATAATCTTCTCTGAGAAAGGACTTTTACTCCTTGTGGAAAATCACTTGATATTCTTAGATAATTTAAAGAACATAGTTTATCCTGCGGAAAAATTCTTTTGTATTCCAGTTTTTATCATGTTTATATTCATTGAAGATGAGCTCTTGAGTCACTTGTCATTAAGATTGCAGCTGTAGATAAGCACAATATTCACTCTGTAGATTTGTGAGAACCCCCATGTTCCTACTGAGTGCTCCATTGTTTGATTTGTGTTAGGAGCTTGGCCTTTTGGCCTGATCTGATTGATCTGAGCTAATCTCATTTCTTACTTCTCAGCTGAAGCCCAGCTGAGCTCCTCTTCCTCCTCCTCTTCTTGTCCTTGTCCTCTGCCTCTTTCTCCTCCCCTTTCTCCTCCTTCCCTGGAGTTAAACGGCTAGATACTGTGTCTGGAGTGCAGTGAACTCCCGATTTGGAAGAAGAGAGTTAGTTATTCTCTACTTTGTAGCATCCTACTATTTTATCATGCTTTGATTTAGATTGTGATGTCAGAAACCCTGCCTGTCTCTAAATGAACATCTCCATAACGGTAATGCTTTCCTGAATGGGAAGGATCTGTATAAGTAGCTGGTTGTTACTTGCTGGCAAAGAGCTGAATAAAATTTTTGTAAAATTTATTGATGTGTTATGGAATTGATATTGATATGATAAGGTAAACATTATTGATATTTTTGTTTGATAATTGAATTGTCTTCTTTAAAAATCAGTTGCCATGGTGATACTGGACCCATTACTCCCTAAAATGGCTAATCAGAAGAGTAGTGTTTTCTTTTAAATTTACTGATTAGTTTAATTTCGCTGTTTTTCATATGCCAAAATGTCTTATGGTGAAAGGCACTTGATTAAATCATCAGAGTAAGAGACAGATCTTAGTTTAACGGTAATCCCATTAGTTGTTCATGATACTTCTATTACTTTTCTGAAATGTGGTAACATTTGTGATCTGAGCATACTATTCAGTAATTGTTTACAATCTGTTTTTGTTTTCTTAATAGATTCTATAAAGTATAAGGTCAGAACCTATTCTTATAAAAATGTATACATGCCAGTGTCCTGGGAACCCTAAACACATTCTGTCTAGCTGGCATTCAAACCAGTGATGAGACCCAACTAAAATATAAGCAGTAGCTAGTGAGGAAAGTGCCTGCTGGCTTGTCTTGTCTCCTACTTTATCATGAAATGACCTTGCAAGTACAAGCAAAAATTTACCTTTCAAATGCTTTCAAATTGTAATTATATTCCTTTTTTGGGTTTCCAACTGGTTCCTAACCTTTATGATAACAGGGCCTCTAGTTGATTTTATAAGCTACACGTGGCACTTGTAATTCAATTCTTGTTATCCTTCATAGCAAAGCAGTTATAAATAATCTTTTTATAGAAGACGTTTGCTTTTAGAAGTCACACACCATTTTCCTCAATTTTATAGCTTCCAAGCCTTCCTATAGGCAGCTAAAATAGTCTCAGTTTGCTATAGTCTGATGGTGAGTTGTAACCTGTTAAGTTTGCAATTTATCATCACGGGGCATCAGGCGACTTATTGCAACATGAATGAATGAATGAATTAGTTAGCCTTGTGTTTTCCAGGGGCTAGAGGTAAAGTAGATTTTAAAAAAAGTGCCCTTTAACTGTCGGTGCCGCATTGACCTCATTTCTCCTGTTCTCATTCCTAAGTCTTATTTTTGAAGAGTGAGTCACTGTCTCCCCACATGGTCTACTAACAGGATCTTGCTCTTTCACTGAAACACTTAGATCCCAGCTAATTGCTGCATTTTGCTGTACCCATGACAGTCATTTTTTGAGGGAATAGGCTTAACACTCATGTGGTAATATGTTCAAGACTCTGACCTGTACCTGCTTTGGTCATATATATCATATACATGTCTGGAAGGGACCAGCTTTTATTTGTTACTTATACTTTACTTATTACTAGCTTTTCATTCATGAAGGTCATTTGCTTCAAATGAGCCCTCGGAGCCATTTTTACTTCATCTCCTCTCTTTGTCTTTGCCATCTCGACCTCACCTTGGACCACAGCTCAGATAGAGATGCTTTTTTACAATCCTGCTTTATTTGCCTCTTTACACCTTCTATTTAATTGTCTGTCATAATTCTAAATATGATTTTTACTGAGTCATCTTCTCTGTGCTTGCTCCAAGAGACTGCATTTTTTTAAAAAAAAAAAAAAAAAACAGCATTACACAACTTTGTTGACTCCTTTTTAAAGTTCACGATAACCATAATAACATTCGACTCTATCAATGAATTTATTACCTTTGGTAAATGTAAGTTTTCATTTTTGGCAGACTGTCATAATGCCTCTGCTCTATCAAGGATAAGTTCTTGATATATTCTTGTATTAACAGCCCAGTACCCACAGATCACCTGAGGTCTCAGCCTGCATTTTTCTACATCACAAAGGTAGATGTCTCCTGAACAGGAGTTTCTCTCTAGTCATTGGATTTTATGTATTCTTGGCTTTTAAATTTCTCTCAGATGCTTTTCTCCTCCCTCTGTTCTTTATATTATTTTCCCATCCAAGAAGTCTATACACATGTTCTTCTATCAACTATGAATTAAACATCCTCCTTGTCTCAAATAAGCCACACCTGACCCACCCCTTGGGGAGTGTCTGTATTTACTGTGTGGATCCGGATGTCCCTTTCTGTCTCTGTTCCCTGGGTCACCTCTGTCCCAGTTCCACTTTTTGGAAACTAGTCTGGAACTTGCTCCCTTTCTCAGTGCTGGATGATGGCAGCATTCCTCTATACATTACAAAGTCAACCTTTGTAGCTAGGTATTATTGCTTACCTCTCCGATGTCTTCTTTCTGGGACCCTGGATGAGCAAGCAAGAGCATAGGCTCCGCTAGAAGCAAAAAGAACATCAGAATTAATCCAGAAGAATTGATGAGCTATGTGGGGTTTTCAGTGAAAGTACCTCACAATTCAATTGTTTGTAAACTATGTATAGCACTTCTATTTTTAAGAACATTTACATACCTTTACTTAGGTTTCGTGAGTGTCATTAAACATTTGCCAGCACACTACTGCTAATATGCCCCCTGTGTGCATCCCAGTTAGGGAAGGAGGGCTTGCTAAGCCTGTTCACAGTTCTCCCTGTCATCCTCACACCTCTCCTCCCCCTTCTCCGACATCCTAAATAACATAATCACTCAATCTGTTTGGAATGCTTGGTTACTCCTCTCCCTTTCTTCTACATCCAATCTAGTCTTGTCATCTTTACTTCAAATATAAATTACTCTCCATTTTCCCCACCATCATTTTCATCCAGGTCACCATTACTCACTGCCTCTACCAGTGTAAACTTCGGAAACTGGACCCCATGCTTTTAGTTTTGTCACTCCGCATTTTCATCTCACACGATACTATCTAGTGATTCTTCAAATTTATAAATTGGATCATGTCACTTGCTCGCTTGAAGCACGCTGACGACTGATGCCTTAGTTAGCTAGCTAGGTGCTACAGGACCACAAGATATTCCTCTGGGTAGGATTTATTTTTCAGAACAGTTTCAGGTGTGTGCCATAGCTGGATGTGGAGGATGTGCGAGCCGTGGTGTAGGTACAGGGCTCCCACTCATGTCATATAAACATTTCAGCTCATAAACTAGATGGGCCCTGAATCAGCACAGAGGCCACACTTTACATCAGGATTCCTATTGGTGTGGGGATACTATAGGTCTGGGTGCTAGGCAAGGATATACAACCCACTGAGTTTGCCTTCTTGCACTCGGCACTGCACACCTCCCCCATCTCTATTTAGGGTGCTATTGTCAACACTGAATACTATTTACCATGTGTGTATATCAGAGTTTATCTATCTATTCACTTACTAAGGAATATCTTGGTTTCTATCAAGTTTGGGCAAATATGAAACATAGCCATGACAACATAATGGCCATATCTTGTACTGAGAATTCAAAGAACAACAGGAATAAAATCTCTTTGGCTTCTGTGCTTTTTCTAAAAAGCAAATTTCACAGGGGAAGAATGCTCTGTTAATAACAAGAAAGCTTCATTTTTATGATTGGGGCGGAACACTCGGACTGAGGAAAATGTGAGTAGACCACACACATGTGCATGCATGTGTTTACATAGGAAGGGAGGAGACTTATCTTCCCAACTACTGTTCTAAACAATTATTTATATATGCCCAAGCCATATTGCCTTGCCACATTATTGTAATTTCCTGCTCTGCTATGCAATGATTATGGTTTGATAGGTTCTTCAGACATACTTGTGTTGGAAGCTTGGCACCCTGTAAGGTGAGGTTAGGAAATGATAGGGATTGATGTGGGATGGGGTGACTTGGTACATGAATGTATTCCTTGATGGTAATGGAAAGTGTACTATACATACTTTTGACACCTCAGTACATAGAGATTTAATCTTTTTTCAAAATTGAGTCTTTATTTCCTTCTAAGATTTCATATACATATATATAAAATGTTTACGAAATATGCATGTATTTCTCATAATGATCCTTTTAATGTCAGTTTAATTCCACTATAGAACTTCATAAGAAAATGTTTTAGACTATTTTCTGTTGCTATAATGTAACACCAGAGAATGGGCTGTTTGTAGGTTCATTTAGCGCACATTTGTGGAGATCCAAATGTATGGCTACATCATAGCATGACAGATGGTGTCAGGGCAGGAGCATGGGTAAAGGGAGGTGCAGCAGGAAAGGAAGATAGAGCCTGAGAAGTGACACAGTTCACTCATGGGAGCGAATCAGGGTACATTAAGAAGTACAGTAATGTGTTCTGTGGGAAGTTGCCTTGGTGATTTAATTATCTCATACTAACCTTACTTCTTAATTTCTAATATCTGTAAGTATCTTCACTATGCAATCAAGATAGTTTCCAACACAAGAAACTCTTGCGAACATACTTGAACCATATCCACACTACATCAGAGAACTAAGACATTTGGCTTACATTTCAGGTCTACAAGCCATAGTGTACGATTGTTGGAATATGTGAAGCATAGTGTAATTTTGTATAAAACCATTAAATGATTTTTCATTTCTACCACCAATAATTGGCAGTTCTTGTTGCCTTATAGCTTCAGCTCTTAGTATTATTATCAGGGTTCTCCCATTTCAATAGATGTGTATTTGTTTCTCTTTTTGCTTTCATTTTATTTTTCTTTAATACATATATATATATACTTTATTACTTTTAAAAACTTCATATTCCATTTAACATCTAATCTTCTTGAGTGACTCATTTTTAATTAGGTTTTCTTACTGTTGAAGGTGAAAAGTTATTTGTATATTTTGGTCTGTTCTACTCTTTGCACATGTTTTCTTCCAATCTAGGGCCACAAAATTTTTTTCCTTCACCATAATGATATAATGATAATAATATAAAGAGCATTTTGTTTTAGAACTAGTAACATGATATATATATATATATATATATATATATATAT
>BDUI01000011.1:1883928-1894624 GCA_002335545.1 Apodemus speciosus
CAGTATCCAAATTAACAAAATTAGAAATGAAAAGGGAGATATAACAACAGAAACTGAGGAAATTCAAAAAATCATCAGATCCTACTACAAAAACCTATACTCAACACAACTGGAAAATTTGGAGGAAATGTATAATTTCCTAGATAGATACAAAATACCAAAATTAAATCAGGATCAAATAGATCACCTAAAGAGTCCCACAACCCCTAAAGAAATAGAAGGGGTCATAGAAAGTCTTCGAATCAAAAAAAGTACAGGACCAGATGGTTTTAGTGCAGTATTCTATCAGACCTTCAAAGAAAACCTAACACCAATACTCCTCAAACTATTCCACAAAATAGAAACAGAAAGAACACTCCCCAACTCGTTCTATGAAGCCACAGTTTTTGTGATCCAAAATTGTATCTATGCTGACACCAAAACCACACAAAGATCCAACAAAGAAAGAGAACTTCAGGCCAATTTCCCTTATGAATATCGATGCAAAAATACTGAATAAAATTCTTGCCAACTGAATCCAAGAACACATCAAAACGATCATTCGACATGATCAAGTAGGCTTCATCCCAGGGATGCAGGGATATTTCAATATATAGATATCATTCAATACAATCCAATACATAAACAAACTCAAAGAAAAAAAACACATGGTCATTTCATTAAATGGTGAAAAAACTTTTGACAAAATTCAGCATCCTTTCATGCTAAAAGTCTTGGAAAGAACAGGAATTCACGGCCCTTATCTAAATATAGTAAAAGCAATATACAGTAAACCAGTAGCCAAAATCAAACTAAATGGAGAGAAACTTGAAGCAATCACAGTATGAAATCAGGGACTAGATAAGGCTGCCCTCTCTCTCCATATCTATTCAATATAGTACTTGAAGTTCTGGCTAGAGGAATTAGACAACAAAAGGAGGTCAAATGGATACAAGTTAGAAAGGAAGAAGTCAAACTACCATTATTTGCAGATGATATGATAGTATACTTAAGTGACCCAAAAAACTCCACCAGAGAATTCCTACAGGTGATAATCAACTTCAGCAAAGTGGCTGGTTATATAATCAAATCAAGCAAATCAGTATCCTTCCTATACTCAAAAGATAAGCAGGCTGAGAAAGAAATTAGGGAAATGACACCCTTCACAATAGCCACAAACAATATAAAGTATCTTGGGGTGACTCTAACAAAACAAGTGAAAGATCTGTATGACAAGAACTTCAGGTCTCTGAAGAAGAAATTGAAGAAGACCTCAGAAAATGGAAAAATCTTCCATGCTTGTGGATTGGGAGGATTATTATAGTTAAAATGGCTATCTCGCCAAAAGCAATCTACAGATTCAATGCAATCCCCATCAAAATCCCAACTCAGTTCTTTAATAGATTTAGAGTGAGCAATTCTCAAATTCATCTGGATTAACAAAAGACCCAGGATAGCTAAAACTATTATCAACAGTAAAAGAACTTCTGGGGGAATCAGTATCCTGGACCTCAAGCAAGACTACAGAGCAATAGTGTTAAAAACTGCATAGTATTGGTGCAGT
The DNA here is from genome assembly GCA_002335545.1 of Apodemus speciosus. Lineage (NCBI taxonomy): Eukaryota > Metazoa > Chordata > Mammalia > Rodentia > Muridae > Apodemus > Apodemus speciosus. Next base: position 1,885,472 of record BDUI01000011.1, read on the forward strand.
GACAGGCAAGTAGATCAATGGAATAGGATTGAAGACCCAGAAATGAACCCACATAACTATGGTCACTTGATCTTCAACAAAGGAGCTGAAAACATCCAGTGGAAAAAAGGTAACCTTTTCAACAAATGGTGCTGGTTCAACTGGAGGTCAGCATTCAGAAGAATGGGAATTGACCCATTCTTACCTCTTTGTACTAAGCCAAACTCCAAGTGGATCAAGGGCTTCCACATAAAACCAGACACACTGAAACTAATAGAAAAGAAACTGGGGAATACCCTTGAGGACATGGGCACAGGGGCAAAGTTCCTGAACAGAATACCAATAGCATATGGTCTAAGATCAAGAATTGTCAAATGGGACCTCGTAAAATTACAAAGTTTCTGTAAGGCAAAGGACACTATCAATCGTACAAAACGGCAACTAACAAATTGGGAAAAGATCTTCACCAACCCTACATCCAACAGAGGACTAATATCCAATATATACAAAGAACTCACAAAGTTAGACCCCAGAGAACCAAATAACCCTATTACAAATGGGGTGCAGAGCTAAACATAGAATATTCACCTGAAGAACTTCGGATGGCTGAGAAGCACCTTAAGAAATGTTCAACATCATTAGTCATTAGGGTAAATGAAATCAAAACAACCTTGAGATTTCACCTGACACCAGTCAGAATGGCTAAGTTTAAAAACTGAGGAGACAGCAGGTGTTGGCAAGGGTGTGGCCAATGCTACACTCTTCAATCTTCGGAACTTTGAGCTTCATAAATCTCTTCTTTGTTCACCATCCAGATTTTTGTTATTTTTATGTAATAGAAAAAAACGCTACACTGTATATTATAAAGAATTAATATTTAAACATACCATGAGCTCCTATAACTTCATAGCAGAGAGTCAAAATAACCTAATAAAATGGATGAAACTGAATACAGATGTTTACAAATAAGCTATTGCCGTGGTGGAGGACTATGAATAGGTGCCCAATGTCTACTGATATCAAGAAGATGCAAAGTAATACAGTAGTAAAATATCAACTCACTCTTGGTAGCATGCTATGTTTGTCAAACCAAAAGGTAAATGTTGGTAAAGATGAGCTAATGAAGGAACTAGGATGTTATTTGTAGGAACTTTAGTCGTTTCAACAACTGTGAGAAGTAGTACAGAGATTAACCAAAAACTTTAAATAGGCAAATTACTTGATCCACACATCTATCTCCAAGGTACAACAGAGGTAGAACAAGACCTTGAGAAAATATGTGCAACCCCTTGTTAGTGAAGCATTATGTACAACAAACAAGATAGAGAAGCAACCTAAATATCCCTTGCCTGATGGGAAAAGAAATGATGTGTATTTGCTATTTGTTATAAAACAGCAATGGCACCTATCTCTCAGGATAAGCAAATTCCATATTAGTGAAGCACTATTTTAAAGTGCTTTATTGGGGTGTGAGTCAAATGATGGCTCACTATTCACCTAGACAAAGAAAGCAATCCTGCCACCTATAACAACATAGAGGAACCTAGAGGACACTGGGATAACTGAAAAGAACCAGACAGAGGCAAATTCTGCATAATGAACCCAAAGTTGTCAAATTTACCAAAGCAGAGGAATGATGATGTTTTCCAGGAGCGGAGGGCCGTAGGGATAGGGAGGTATGACCGAAGGGCTTGCTTTGGTTACACAAGAGATGTAAGCAATTGTACAGGAGGTCCACTATTCAACATGATGGCTATAGATAAATGCATGTGTTTAAAATTTGTTTCGATGAGAGACTCTGTGCTAAGCATTCTTTCCTACCATACAAATAATATACAAATAAGATAAGCAACTTTTGGGCGTGGTAGAATGGCTTATGGCACAAAGTAATCATGATGCTTATCTTGAAACTGAAATTCATCCAGGTGCTTTTCCTCTTTTCTGAGATGGAGTTTTACATAACCCAGGTTGTTCTTGAACATGCTATATGTGGTTGAAGATAATCTTGGACTCTTGATCCTCTGTCTCCTCAAGTGGAGAATTCCACAGGGAAGGGGAACAACTTACTTTTCCCTCATACCCCAATAAAGCACTTTAAAATAGTGCTTCACTAATATGGAATTTGCTTATCCTGAGAGATAGGTGCCCTTGCTGTTTTATAACAAATAGCAAAGAGCTTGTGGTATTCTCAGGTGATAAATAACTGCAAAAAACAAACAAAAGAGGAGTGGAGCTTTAAACTAAAATTTCTCCTTAAAACCCTCTACAGCTTGTCACACAATATAAGGGAAGCAATCCTTGTAAATGGTTATTTGAAACAATTATTCATTCACTGGCTTCTGATGGAAGGTTTAGGCTTTTTTTTTTTTTTTTAAATAAAACTTGTATACAATACAAATAGGCCCAGTGTTTTCAATCCTTTGCCTGTTCTTTTGGCCTCTAGATTCATGGGTCCTTTGAGAGCCTAGAGCACACACAGCCTGTTGTATTAGTGGGTCTGCCATTCAGAAGGCATCTGGCAAGTGCTTCTGCCAAAGGGAATTTCAACACATGGGGTTGCTGCAGGCTGTTAAGCTACCTATTTGTAAGAGCTTTCTGAAGTCATTTTCGTTTCATCCACATTGCCAGAGGCGGGTAATCCTTTAGTTTCTGTATTGTTTTCCTAGTCTTAGAATGACACCTTCACACAACGGCTGCCCAAAATATAGCAATCTCCTGTGATTTTCACTTTGATTCTTTCTTGGTGATGTTGCAAGTGAAGCTGACACATGGGAACCCTACCTACTAACATATGAACTAGCGTAGGAAAAGTCAACCTCTTCAATTTCTCATCTGTCCTTCACATATGTACCACTGGACATGTTTCAACTAAATGTCCCATAGGCTTTTAAGGATCGTTACATCATCTGTAGGTGTTTGCTCCAGTTTAGTTAGAAAACCTGAACTCAAGTCATTTCTTTTAAGAAAAGACTATTTTATTGCATTTAACTTATTGCATGTATGCTCTCTCTCACACATGTGTCCGGTGGTACATGTGTGAAGGACAGATGAGAAATTGAAGAGGTTGGCTTTTCCTTTCACTGTGTGGGGTAGAATACGGGTTTCTTTACTTCAGTAGGTACCTCTACCAACTGAGCCATCTCTCTGATCCTCATCTGTGGTCATTTTTTCTATATATTTAGTAAGCACCTATCAACATTTCAATTTTTCTTCACTTCTTTCCTCTATTCTAGATGCTTCATTCTATAAATGATAAACCCTCAGCAGTCTTTTTCAGTGTAAGATGTCTGTGGCCTCTTAGAGTGCACACTACATAGTCAAGTAGGCACTTCAAATGATGTTTACTCCATGAGAGATTAGGTTATATTATATATTTATGATTATTGTAAAAATGTCTACTCTGCTGCAAAAAGAAAGGGCCGCCTGTGTCCTACAGAGAACTGCCTCCCAAGCTTTCTTGGATGTCTGACTCACCTGAGGGGCTTGTTAAAGCACTGGCTTTCAGAGAGGTAGGGCAGGGCTGGGACTCAGTGTGCTAATGAGCCCTTGGACTGTGTTCACTGCTGTTACCCATGCTGGAGCAACCAATCACTGTAAACCTGTCACACAGCTATTAATAGCTTAACTGGCCTTCCATCAGTGATTCGTTAGCCATCTCCAGACAACACATTTTTATGTCTACTCAGCATGGGGCACACAGCATGGGTACCCCTCTGAGAAACAGCTCAATTGTAAGTTATTGCCTTCGGTTTAGAGGACCTGTCCTTGTGATTTCTGATTTAGGGCTCGTCACTGATATCCCCATTTGTTTTCTTTGTGTCATCCTCTTAATACGAATGGTACATCTCTCCTGTCAGCAGGCACTCAAGTCTGGCATTTTACATTATTGTCAGCTGTTTTGAAGGACTTTCCAAAATAAAACTTTTGAGTGTCTGACACAGCTCATGTTTTAGGTCAGATGATTCTTGAAATATCCTGCCGGATGTAAAAAAAATGGCCGCAGATATTTTAGAGTAATGTCAACGTGATCAAAGGGACTCATAGAGGCAAGCTCATATTCAGGGGGGTTCCTACTCCTCAGATGGATGTGCCCAATCTGTAGCCATCTTCAGAGCTTAGTGTGAGGAATTGGGAGAAAGTGCAGGAGAAGGAGTTAGCTTGGCTATAGGAAAAGAGGTCACAAAGAAAGTAACAGAATACTTGAATTATAAGTAGTTACATTACTTTTACCTTAAAGTGAACCTAGCACCGCTCAATTTGGACATATACAGATTCCAATTAGGCAAAAGAATGCTTTTTTATTATGAATTATGAACCAATTGGAATTCTGAGTTCCATCACTAGTCCCCATCCCTAATTTAGGCTATTTACTAACCACTTACAGTTTTTTTTTTTTTAAATTAAAACCATTTTCATGTGTAAGAATGTTTTGCCTGCCTGCATGTCTATACAGCACACACATGCAGTGACTAAGAAGGCCAATAGGGGGTGGCAAATCCTTGGGACTAGAGTTATAGAGGCTCTGAGTCATTGTAGGTTCTGGGAGCCAAACCAGTGTTCTCCGGTAGAAAGCCCATTGCCTGTAACCACTGAACCATTTATAATTCATTTTTAATAGAAGAACAAAAGCTCCCATCATGAAACCCCACTGAGGCATTTCTTAACTTTAAAAAATAATTAAGTATTTTCTATCAATCCTCTTTTCATAGCTATCTACTAGTTAGGCAGTTTTAATCTTTCTTTGTTTTGATTTTTATTTCACTTTCATAATCTTTTCTTACCTTAATTTACCTATCTTGCACTTAATGTTAGGTTATAATGTTTCCTTTTAAAAACATTTCATCATTGAATAGCATTTAATCAGGATTTTATCCTTTCGTTCTTAATACAAAATTCATGAGATTGGATAATGTGTGTGTGTGTGTGTGTGTGTGTGTGTGTGTGTGTGTGTGTGTGTGTGTGTGTGTATCATGTGTGTTGTAGCACAGGAGATGTATCCCAAGTCATCACACCTGCCAGACAAGCTCTGTATTACCAAGCCACACCCCAGTGCTTCTTTTTGCCTTTAATGAGCTTAGATGCATTGTCTTGCAGCCTCAGGAACAAGCAACATTTTGCACAGTGAATGTGAAGGACAAAGCAGTAGTTTTCTCAGACTTACTGTTCCAGGACTTTCTCTAATGCCAGAACCAAATATAGAAAATATGGCCTTTCTCTGTGTACATGCCCTCAATCTGAGAACCCATCATTAGACTTGTTCGATTTGGACCCTTTTCAGCAGACATCTGCCTGCTGTGAATTCCTGTGGTTTGAAAGGAGACTGTTGCTGACATTTCTGTCATGCTCCAAGTCTTATACTGCCCCCTCGACAAGCTCTCCCTCTGCAGACCTTCCAGTCTTACTAATTACTTCACTCAGGAGATTGGTGAAGCTTCCGAAGCTCTTAGAATCACTGTTATTCCCCATATCTCAGTACTTTTGAAGGCTGCAAATCTACGCGATTTGGAATTTCTTCTTCATATTCTAGATACTGTTAGTCTTCTGTTTTTAAGGAAGTTTATTGATTCATTTTGGTGTATGTGCCTGTGTATGTGTGTGTGTGTATGTGTGTGTGCATGCACACATGCACGTGGGCATGCCCATGTGCCTATGGAGGTCAGAAGAAGGTGAGAAATCCCCGAAGATGAAGTTATAGCTATTGTGAACTTTCTGATGTAAATGCTGGGAAATACATTCTTGATCTGCAAGGCCAGCAAGGACTCTCAACTGTTCAATCATCTCCTGATCCCTTCTGTACTTACCAAAGCACATAGTTTAGTATCTATGCGATGTGTGGAAGTTCAATTTAACTTCTATTAGATCCCAGCTACTCTATAACATAGGAAATGTCGTTATATTGCTTAGGTTTTATGACATAAAATAAAAAAAAATGGTATATCATAGAAGCAAAATTTTAAAGGTTGATGGAAAAAATGTAAAAATTCAAGAACGTTCAGAATTTAGTGTGATCCTTCAGAGACTGTGCTCTACTGCCCAGCTTTCAGAGCACAATTCAGACTGTTGTGACTCTTCAATATTATCTAACTTGTAAGCTTTTATTCCTTTAACTGAATTAGTATATGTAAATATGCAAATTTGTGTATAGATCTGTACATAGCTGTGCTACAAATATATTTGTAAACTGTGTATTGTGGAATAAGTTGTAGAAGAACCAGTGTGCTTTATACTTCCAATCTTGTTTTATAAACTACAGCATAATGACATCTTTCAAATAGTTCTCTGTTTCTTGCCAGGTGCAATAATCAAGAACAAATGAACTGACCCATCTGGAAAGGGGAAAATACATTTAGCATTTAGGAAGCTTTACTTGCTCTGAGATATGAGCCAACGCACCAGCTTTTCAGAAGGCTTTATTAATCTAAACCTCATGTAAGGATGCATTTCAACTTGTTGAACAGTCTTTCGATATGAGATAAATCAGGCCAAGTTGATAGAGGATGGTGACTGTGTGGTATACATTACACAGGGATGAGAAAACATCACCCAACTTATGTATTACTTTTGCAAACCATGAATACTACTCAGCAATTAAAAACAATGAATTCATGAAATTCTTAGGCAAATGGTTGGATCTGGAAAATATCACACTAAGTGAGGTAACCCAATCACAAAAGAACACACATGGAATGCAGTCACTGATAAGTGGATATTAGCCCAGAAGCTTTGAATACCCAAGACACAACTCACATATCAAATCATTCCCAAGAAGAAGGAAGGAGAGGGCCCNCAGTCACTGATAAGTGGATATTAGCCCAGAAGCTTTGAATACCCAAGACACAACTCACATATCAAATCATTCCCAAGAAGAAGGAAGGAGAGGGCCCTGGTCCTGGAAAGGCTTGATGCAGCATTGTAGGGGATTACCAAGACAGAGAAGTAGGAGGGGGTTGATTGGAGAACAGGCATGTGAAGGGAAGAGGGCTTATGGGACTTATGGGGAGGGGAGAACCGGGAAAGGGAAAATCATTTGGAATGTAAACAAAGAATATAGAAAAAATTCTGATCAACATATGCAGGTTGATATGGAGAGGGGAGATAGGACAGAGGAGGGAAGCAGGAAGGGACAATTAATACTAAGGTTGTCCAAAAAAGCTAAATTGAAACCAATCACTTTATAAGCTCCTAAAATATATGAATATGTGCTTACAATATAATACACCCATGTAAGGAAAAACATGGAATTCCCTTACACAGGGGTAATGTCCCTCCCAGAAGCCTTATGCTGTCAAATGTAAAGCTCAGTGCCTGATAAGGAATACTTCCTGAGTTGTTGGTCAGGAGAGACCTCCAAACAAGATGGGCTGATGGTTTCTTATCAGAATTTGGCAGCAATATCCTATTGCTGGAGACACTTTGGTCACAGGGTATAGAGAAGTCAAACTGGTACTGACCTGAAAGTTTCCTCCCTGCTAGATAAATTTCATAGTCCTAGAAAGTGCTGTTAAATGTGCTTTGGGACAAAGCACAAGAGTCATCAAGAGTCTTACCTAGCTGTGAACTCTGTGAACTGCAATAACAACTAGCCTAGTAAGCTAACCTTACTGCACAAACATTATGTAACCAACCACATTCTGATTGAATTTAAGAGGCACTCCATAGGAGTGAACTCATAAACCAGGCCAGGTCCTGTGGCTAGGGAGCTCATAGGCTCTAGGGGTGAGTGTACTAATATTCTTTTATCAAATAAACCCAATACCAAACTATCCTCTGAATCTGTGGGTTTTTTCCATTGTTCTTTTTTTAAATTGGTATTTTCTTTATTTACAATTCAAATGTTTTCCCCTTTCCAGGTGTCCCCTTCAGAAACTCCCTACCCCATCCTCCTGCCCCTGCCTCTATACAGTGCTCCACCACCTACCTACCCACTCTCATCTTCTTCCCTCACTGGCATTCCCCTATACTGAGGCATCAATCACCCCCAGGCCCAAGAGCCTCTTCTCCCACTGATGCCAATAAGAACATCCTCTACCATATATCCAGCCAGAGCCATGGGTCCCTCCTTTGGTTGGTGGTCCAGTCCCCAAGAGCTCAGAGGGGTCTAGCTAGTTGACACTGTTGCTCCCTCCATGGGGCTGCAAATCCCTTCAGCTCCTTCAGCCCCTTCTCCAACTCCTCTATCAGGGACCCCTGCTCAGTCCAATGGTTGGCTGCAAGCATCCACCTCTGTCTTTCTCAGGCCTGGCAGAGCCTCTCAGGCGACAGCCATATCAGGTTCCTGTCAGGAATCACTTCCTGGCATCCAAAATAGCATCCGGGTTTGGTGACTATATATGAGATGGCTAATATCCACTTATCAGTGAGCGCATGTGTATTCTTTTGTGATTGGGTTACCTCACACAGGATGATAATTTCAAGTTCCATCTATTTGCCTGCGAATTCCATGAAGTCATTGTTTTTAATAGCTGAGTAGTATTCCATTGTGTAAATGTGCTACATTTCCTGTATCCATTCCTCTGTTAAGGGACATTTGTTTGTTTCCAGCTAATAGCTATTATAAATATGGCTGCTATGAACATAGTGGGGCAGGTGTCCTTATTACCTGTTGGAGCATCTTCTGGGTATATGCCTAGTAGTGGTAGAGCTGGGTCCTCAGGTAATACTATGTCCAATTTTCTGAGGAACTGCCAAACTGATTTCCTGAGTGGTTGTACCAGCTTGTAATTCCACCAGCAATGGAGGAGTGTCTCTCTTTCTCCACATACTTGCCAGCATCTGCTGTCACCTGAGTATTTGATCTTAGCCATTCTGACTGGTGAAAGGTGGAATCCAAGGGATGTTTTGATTTGCATTTCCCTGATGACTAAGGATGTAGAACATTTCTTTAGGTGCTTCTCAGCCATTTGGTATTCCTCAGATGAGAATTCTTTGTTTAGCTCTTTACTCCATTTTTTTGATATCAAGTGGTCTATAAATACTTTTTTTTAATTGGATATATTCTTTATTTACATTTCATTTCCATTTTCCTGGTTTTCTGCTCCCCAAATGTCCCATATGTCTTTTTCCCTCCCCCTGTTCCCCTATTCTCCCCTTCCCACTTCCCTGTTCTGGTATTCCCCTGCACTGATGCATTGGGCCTTTCCAGAACCAGGGTCCACTCTTTCCTTCTTGTCGGAC
>BDUI01000011.1:1917525-1975781 GCA_002335545.1 Apodemus speciosus
AAATTGGCAACCACCAAATTGGGAAAAGATCTTCACCAATCCCACATCTGACAGAGGGCTAATATCCAATGTATACAAAGAACTCAAGAAGTTAGACCCCAGAAAACCAAATAACCCTATCAAAAAATTCGGTACCGAGCTAAACAAAGAATTTTCACCTGAAGAACTTTGGATGGCTGAGAAGCACCTTAAAAAATGTTCAACATCATTAGTCATTAGTGAAATGCAAATCAAAACAACCATGAGGTTTCACCTGACACCAGTCAGAATGGTTAATCTTAAAAACTCAGGAAAAGCAGATGTTGGCAAGGATGTGGAGAAAAAGGAACACCCCTCCCTCCACTGCTGGTGGGATTGCAAGCTGGTACGACCACTCTGGAAATCAGTTTGGCAGTTCCTCAGAATACTGGACATGATACTTCCGGAGGACCCAGCCATACCACTCCTGGGCATATACCGAGAAGATTTCCCAGCATGTAATAAGGATACATGTTCCACTATGTTCATAGCAGCCTTATCTATAATAGCCAGAAACTGGAAAGAACCCAGATGTGCCTCAACAGAGGAATGGGTACAAAAATTGTGGTATATATACACAATGGAATACTATTCAGCCATTTGAAACAATGAATTCATGACATTCTTAGACAAATGGATTAAGCTGGAGAACATCATACTAAGTGAGATAACCCAGTCTCAAAAGAATATCCATGGTATGTACTCACTGAGAAGTGGAAATTAGCCTAGAATCTTGGAACACCAAAGACACAATCCACATATCAAATGATGTCCGAGAAGGAAGGAGTGGAACCTGGTTCTGGAAAGGCTCAATGCATCAGTGTAGGGGAATACCAGAACAGGGAAGTGGGAAGGGGTGGATGGGGGAAGAGGGCATGTGGGACCTTTGGGGACAGGGAACTAGGAAAGGGGAAATGAAATGTAAATAAAGAATATATCCAATAAAAAAAAAAAAGAATCCTTGGGCAAAGAAAGAGCACTTGCTCTAGCTAAAACTTCAAGTAATATATAAAATACATATGGAAAGATTGGGAAGCCTTGTTTTATCCCTAATTTCAGTGGAATTACTTTAAGCTTCTACTTATATTGATGTTTCTTATTTACTTGCTATGCGTTATCTTTATTTTATATAGTAATATGTCTCATATTTCTGATCTGTCCAAGATTTTATAGTGAAGGGATTTTGGATTTCGTTAAATGCTTTTATTTATTTATTTACTTATTTATTTATTTATTTATTTATTTATTTATTTATTTATTTATTTATTTTTGTATTTAGTGAGATGATTATGTGGTTTTTGTCTTTATGATTGTTTATATGGTGAATTGCACTGGATAAGTTTTGTTTCTTTATATGGTGGATTACAGTGATAAATTTTCATATGTTGAATTCTTCCTGCATCTCTAGGATGAAACACTTGATCATGGTGGATGATCTTTTTGATGAATTCCTGGATTTGGTGTGTGAGTATTTTATTTAGTATTTTTGTATCAATGTTCACGAGGGAAAATGGTCTGAAATTTTCCATCTTTATTGAATCTTTGCATGATTTAGGTATAAGGGTGAATGTAGACTCATAAAGAGTATTAGACAGTGTTCCTTCTGTTTTTATTTTGTGGATTAATTTGAAGAGTATTGGTATTAGCTTATCTTTGCAAGTCTGACAGAGTTCTGTGCTAATCTGGCTCAGAGACTTTAATAACTGCTTCTATTTTCTTAGTGGTTATAGGTCTATTTTGATTGTTTATCTGATCTTGATTTAACTTTGGTGAATGACATCAAGAAAATTGTCCATTTCTTTTAAAATTTCCAATTTTGTCCAGTACAGGTTTGTGAATCAATACATAAAGATGCTTTGGTTTTCCTCAGTATCTCTTGTTATTTTTCCCATTTTATTTCTGATTTTGTTATTTTGTATATTCTATCTCTGCATTTTACTTAGTTTGGCTAAGTTTGCCTACCTCGTTGATTTTCTCAAAGCTCTTAGTTTCATTGATTCTTTTCACTGTTCTCTTTGTTTCTATTTTATTGTTTTCAGCCCTCAGCTTGATTATTTCCCACCATCTACTCCTCTTTGGTATATTTACTCCTTTTTCTTCTAGATCTTTCAGATATGCTGTTAAATTAATAGCAGGGACTCTTTCTAATTTTTTCTTGGATATTTTCTTTTTTTTAATTTATTTTTTATTTATTGAATATCCTCTTCATTTTACATTGCCAATGGTAAAACCTTTCCCGATTTCCCCCCTCCCCAAAGACTCCCGACCCCTCCTCCCACTCCCTTCCTCCATGTATATGCCCCTCCTCCCGACCCACTCTGACCTCCCCCCCTCGATTTTCCTTTGTTGGGGTATCTGTTGAGCCTTAACCTGACCAAGAACCACTCCTCCCACTGATGCCCAACAAGGCATTCCTCTGCCACAATTTGGCTGGAACCATGTGTACCCCATAATGGTTTAGTCCCTGGGAGTCCTGGGACATCTAGGTGGCCAAAATCATTGTTATTCCCATGGGACTGTAATCTGCTTCAGCTTGTCTGGACCACCCTCCAACTCTTCCATTGGGGACTCCATGCCCAGTCCAATGGTTGGCTGCTAGCATCTGCTTCTGTATTTGTAAGGCTCTGGCAGGGCCCCTGCAGAGACAGCTCCTTTTGGTATTGGCATGCTCCTTTTGGTATACATTTCTTGTTGTCCATAGTAGTGTTGAGGTTTGGTGACTGTTTATAGGATGAATCCCCAGGTAGGGCAGTCTCCGGATGGCCTTTACTTCAGTCTCTGCTCCATACTTTGTCTCCCTTATTGCTCCTGTGAGCATTTTGTTCCCTTTCTCAGAGGAATAAAAGCACCCTCACTTAAGTACTTCTTCTTGAGTTTCCTGTGCTGGGTGAATTGTAGCTTGTTTATTTTGAGCTTTTGGGCTAACATCCACTTATCAGTGAATGCATACCATGTGCCTTCTTTTGTGATTGGGTTACCTTGCTCAGGATGACACTTTCTAGTTTCATCCATTTGCCTAATAATTTCATGAATTCATTGTTTTTAAGAGCTGAATAGAAAAAAATAGCTGAATAGTACTCAATTGTGCATATATACCACAGTTTCTGTATCCATTCCTCTGTTGAAGGACATCTGGGTTCTTTCCAGCTTCTGGCTATTCTATATAAGACAGATATGCACATAGTGGAGCATGTGTCCTTATTACATGTAGGAGCATTATTACTGCAAAATTAACTTGACCTAAGTGACACATTAGGTCACACATTGTTTAGGACAAAGTCCAATAATGAGTGTGTAGTTAATAAGCATCTGTTTTGTGTAAAGCCCAGTAACGGCACTGGAGGCCTATGGAAAAACGCAGCGAAGAATCATGATTCAAGATTAGCAGTAACTAGTTATGATTATAGACAGCTGGGTTGAGGTAAATGTTGAAGCCTGGAAGGAAAATGACAGAATAAAATGGAAAATGATTAATAGAAAGGTCAAGTGTGACTTACTAAGGGAGAAGCTTCTCACAAAATTGAGGAGAGATAGGAAAGACAGGAAAGTGTCCATAGTAGTATAGAGTACAGACTTAGGTAGAAGACTTATTTGTCCTTAAAGTATTTCTTGATAAATATAAGGGTTAAATTATTTGGAAGAAAGAAGTGTACTAAAACTGTCATCCTAATGTACAAAAGTCAGTATTCAAACTCTGTACCAAGAAAAGCTCCAAGCTGCATGTGTTTGTCCTAAGTGAGCTTTTGAACTCATGATTATTGTTCACGGAGCTAGACAACCCACATAATCTGTTTCTTTGAGACAATGCTGGGGACAGTGGCATCAAGAACTGAAGACACATTCTGAATCTAAGAGGGGATGCGTGAGTGAGAATGAAGAGTATGTTGGATATTTCATTTTAAAAATGCCTTAAACAAATAACTCCACATGCTTTTGTTGCTGTGAAGTCTATATTCTAAAAATTATAAATCTATGATGAAAGTAGAGGAGAGGTTATTTGGACAGATTTGGGGGACAAATGGGAGTGGGAAGAAGAAACAAAGGAAATGAAGGTCATATGAACAAAGGCACAACATTGAAGCATGACAATTCCCTAATAATTACCCACTATTTTGAACAATGAGTACTAATAAATACTTAACAAATATAAGGGAAGAATTATCTATTTAGTTGTAGAACAGAGGAAAGACATCAGCCTGACTTTGACTTAGAACATTTGTCTTCTGTCTAAATGATTTTAGGTGCCTCTTTGTAAAGGAGTGTATCAATGCAAATGCTTACATAAGACTAAATTACATTGAAGTTCAGAAAAAGCTAAATTAACACTGTTTGCAGTGAATTTACTCTATGCTGTGTTCAAACACAAGGCTTCTGCCAAATGCTTTTGCTACCATATGGGCACCTATTAATTACCTTGTAAATGTGTCCACCGTCCCTCTGGGTTTGCTAAAGTTTGCTATGGAGCATGACTTTTGCTGCAAATTCCGATGCTCTTAATTTTAATTATGGACCTTTTAGTGATCTAATAAATAGCATACTCTCAAGCTTGTAGCTATTTGAAAGATAGAAATATGGATTAGGTAAATAGAGATTTATATATCAACATTGATGAAGATACTGAACAAAATGGTTTATTATAAAGACCAAAGGAGACTCATTAATGTTTGTTTCTTAAGCAAGGCAAACTTACTTTCCCTGTGCAGACAGTTCTGCCCAATTCTAGACCCATCCTTGGAGAAGATGAGCCATGGATAGGAAGCATGACAAAGGAAACAGGACAGACCCCAGGATAAAGGAGACAGAAAGGTGCTAAGTTGCTTGATTGCTTCTCTAAGATTAGTTCATCTTAGTCATCATTATGCACCAAAGGAACAACTTAGCAGGGCCAAGACTACTGAACCAATATTCATGAAATATTTCTTCTGGATGTAAAGTGTACCTTCATCTCTATTTGTTTCAATCAGAAGTACAGGAGATTCACGGGAAACAAACTAAACTTCAGTGATGTGGAGAAAACTCACCATTCTGTTAAAATCAGTAAGATAGGCTTATACTAATGTTTAGTACTTACAATATGGTCTCTTGTATTAAGTAAAATTACTATAAAATATTTAAAAACTCTAAGAGATGCTTTGTGAACAAGAGTGATTATCTTATTTTCAACAAAACAAGAAAATGTTGTGGGTTTTTTTTTTAATTTTTTGGTGAAACTCACTGCAAATCATTGTAAAGCATAAAGCAGGCAAGAGAATCAAAATAGCATTCAACACCATAGATTAGTCTGTTGCCAGCAGCATTCTGACCAGGCCACTTTGCAATTTGCCTTATTGACCAATATTCTATTAAGAGTGATATTTCATGAGCCCAGAGATGCTGTTCTTTTTCATATCTCATGATTCTTTCTATGGTTTGGTTAGAGTGTTTGCCTGACAAGCTTGAGTTTAAAATCAATTTACATTCATGTATCTTCCTGATTAGGAGGAACCTAATCTAAACTAGTGGGCATGATGAAAGCATAATGCATCTGTGTATTGGTAGATTGTGAAAATATCTTTACATCAGTGGGTATAAGAAGTCCTCAATACAGACCTCTGTGAGGAAATGGCAATCAGGATAACTACTAGAGTAAATTAGTTTATGCTTCCATTGAATAGCTTGATCCTAATGCATGCTTTCTGTTGAAGGCATATATTAAGCAGCTTACTCAGCTTGTAAACTGGAATAATGCCCCATGCTTGACTTTTTACTTTTTGTGGTTTTGTGTTTTTAACAAGTAATTAATTAACCTTACACTCTGACTGCTGTTTCCCTTTTCCACTCCTCCCAGTCCTTTCCCCTTCAACCTCCTCGCCCTTCTCCTCCTTTTCCTCTTCAATAAACAGGGAGGGCTTTCATGATTACCAACCAACTTTGTCATATCACGTTGCTAGACAAGGTAGCCCAGTTAGGGGAATGCATCCCAAAGGCAGGTAGCAGAGTCAGAGACAGACACTGCTCCTGCTGTTAAGAGTCCTGGTTGAAGACCAAGCTACACAACTGCAACATGTGTGCAGAGGGCTTAGGTCTGTCCCACTCACAGTCTTCGGCAGGCAGTTCCACCTCTCTGAGTCTCTATGGGCCGAGATTAGTTGATTTTGTAGGTTTTCTCATGTTGTCCATGACACTCTGGCCCCTATAATCCTTCCTCCCTCTGTTCGGCCTAATTTCCCAAGCTCTTCCTAATGTTTGGCTATAGATTTCTTCATCTGTTTCTATCAGTTGCTGGGTGAAGACTCTCTGATGATGATTGTATTAGGCTCCTGTCTGCAAGTATGGAAGAATATCATTAACAGTGTCAGAGGTGGGCTCCCTGCCATGGCATGAGTCTCAAGCTGGACCAGTTGGTTGGCTAGTCCCTCAATTTCTGTTCCATCTTTACCCCTGGACACCATGTAGTCAGAACAAATTGTAGGTCAAGGTTTTGTGACTCGTTTGGTGTCCCAATCTCTCCATTGGAGTCTTGCCTGATTATAGGAGATAGCTAATTTTGGGCTCCATATCATCCATTGCTAGAAGCTCCATTATTTAGATTGTTTGTTTACCCATGACTCTCTTGGATGCTTAATTGGAACAGATAGAGAAGGTGCTTTGGGCCATTATGGGCCATTAGTACATCCTTTTCTCCATTTCCAATGATTTTTCAACTTCTCATGTTATTTTTGAAACATTGGAAGCAGAATCCTTTCATTGATGCTTTGTTTTCTGTGTGAATTTATTATATTTCATACTCTAACTTTTGGACTTGGACACTTTATCTTTCTTTTCTAATTATTGCCTTTTAAGTGTTTAACTGTAATTCACAAATATTTATACTTGACACTTTAAAGGTAGAAGGATATTGTAAATGAAAAAATACTCGATCTTTGCCCCCATGGAAATTCAGATTAATTGTTTCCAGAATGTTAGCACAGGTGTCTTGTACAGAGATCCAGTGATGGTGATATTCTCTAGTAAGTTGGCAGAGTTCTCCTTTAAGAGTCATAGTGCCTATGTGGCTGTCATTCCATACATGCCATCCCCATCAATGTCTGTGTTTTCCTATATCCCAGTACTTCCATATTAGTTCTCTGTTTTATTTTATTGCACTTATAGTGTTTTCAAGAATCCCACCTTTGATGATTTCTTCAACTAGGATCTTCAGAACGGGATCATTAGTTTTTTACAAAATATTTTGAACTATGAAATCCAAAGACATACCAAAGCTACCATCTAATTATTTAACTGTCTTAATGTCTTCTCAGTATTTCTTTGCATTGTATCCCAAATAACTAGAATACTTTAACAACCACTTTTATGATAGTTGGAGGTAAGTTCTTTAGGGTTCAATGAGGTTAAATTTGGTAAACGGTGCAGAAGCAGAAAAAGAGGAGGAGTAAAAGGAAAAATAAAAAGGAGACAAGGAAGGAAAGGGGAAAGCTGTCTCTTTTTCTCTGCTATATGATGATATAGGAAGGTGTATGTTTATAAGCTATGGGGAGTCTTCAATACAGACTGAATCAACAAATACTTTGATCTACAGCTTCTTCCTTATAAAACTGCACAAGTAACTTTGTGCTATTTAGGTCACCTAGATTAGTTATGGGTCAAGCAGACCAATGTACCAACCTCAAGTAAAGTGCAAGTAGAAATGAATTTTTCCATGGGTTTATTGATAATTGCTTGATAATAATCATGCTGTCATGTCTTCATTTTCTTGTCTCAAACTCTTTATTCCCCACCATCATGTAACATATGACTCCTGTTCTCTAAGAGCATGCCCATAATTTTGTAACTTCCCTCCATGTCTTTGTTGAATATTCCTCAGGCCCACAGAAGCAAGAACATTTAGCCCTGGGAACATTATGTATTAGTGTTATAGCAATGTCTACATTTATGTTTCTCTGCTTTATAAGTGATCTGCTTAAACAAGTAAATATTTATTCACTACAATTTTAGAGCTACTAAACTGATACTAAGAAAATATTATTGACTGAAGCAATGGTTTAGTGGATAAATGAAGATCATAAATGTTGAACACTTATTCCTAAACCAGAGGTATTAATCAAAGAATGCACAGTTTTCTAAGAGTAATAGTTCTTCTATGCTACTATTTACAAAGTTATTCAGTGTTATTTATTAAATTGCTACTAGATCATACAGTTAGATTTATTCTATTAGGTAAGGGGGCAGTGAGTTGAAAGGAAAGGAAATATTTGTTGTAAATAGTTATTTTCAATAATGCATTTAAATCAATATGGGTATAAAAACAACATAACTATCCATTCTAAGCATAAGACCTCCCAATAAGTATTAATATGCCACCTTTTATGTGCCTGAGAATAACAATGGTTTATATAAAACAGTTGAAAACTTTGTGCTTTCAATTATTCTGTGCAAAGGATTGATAATCATAACACAGAGCTGTAACGATGAAATACATTTAGAGTTTAAAAAGTGTATTTTCAGAGGCACAATTATCACCAAAGTGACTCTAGCTACAGACCTAATATAATTTTAATATCTGTAGTCATATAATAATGCAGTCAGTGGGCATAGTAATGTATGTCAAAATTGGCTCCCAAACTTAAACATGCTGTGAATTCTACTCTCATTATATGATGTGTATTACAAATAGGACTGTCAATTAAATCTGTATATTTTATTCCTAATGAAACTTGCACCTCAATGCCTGCATCTTAAAAGTGATATGCTTTAGTATTTATGTTAGAGACAGTTTACCAAATTAAAATTATATTTTAATTTTTAGATTTAAAATAATGTTGATTTTGATGATGCCTTAATAAGTTTACCTAAATCTTTGTCATGTCAAGGATGAATATTTACATATCCAGGATTCATATGTATTCATGTTATATGCTTTATTCAAATACACAAATCTATTGCATAGGAAAGGTCTTCTAACAATTATAATAATTTTAAATTGATTATGAATCAAACTATAATAAAATGTATAGTTTAATTCTTTCAATTTTGAAATCAACAATGGGCTTTCTTGCTTCACAGGAGCCTGAGTAAATCAGTAGATTCACACTCATTGCCATCACTAATGAAGAAGTAACCCCTGATCTGTCCTCATGGCAATGTCTGAGTTAGTGAGGGTGTGTATTCTCCTCATCAAGGGATTGACAGAGTGTTGCATAGCACCTGGAAGGTAGAACATACCCAGAAAGTATTTTCTGAGTAAATAATGAGTGAAGAAATACGTAAATGAACAGTAGAGTTCAGTGGAAGAGTGTTGAGGAACTATCACTTTGCACTTTTGTCAGCTGACTTTCATCATTATTTATACCATAAGTCTTATATTAGTAACATAGCATTTCAAGCATGTGAGGTGTTATATATTCTATAATTATTCAGTGACAATGGGAATTCTCCTATCTATCTCATTACTCCTTGGTGAATCCATCTCATAAATGTATTTTCTCTTCTTCCAAAGTACCTCCAACCTTCTACCTCCCATGAGTATTTTGTTCCACCTTCTAGGAAGGACCAAAACATCCATATTTTGGTCTTTTCTGTTCTTGAGCTTCATATGGTCTGGGAATTGTATCATGGGTATTCCAAGCTTTTGGGCTAATATCCACTTATCAGTGAGTGCATATAATGTATGTTCATTTGTGACTGGGATACCTCATTCAGGATATTTTCTAGTTCCATCCATTTGCCCATGAATTTCATGAAGTCATTGTTTTTAATAGCTGAGTAGTACTCCATTGTGTAAATGTACTACATTTTCTGTATCCATTTCTCTGTTAAAGGACATCTGTGTTCTTTTCAGCATATGGCTATTATAAATAAGGCTGCTATGAACATAGTGGAACATGTGTCCTTGTCATATGTTGGAACATCTTTTGGGTATATGCCCAGGAGTGATATAGCTACGTCCTTAGATAGTACCATATCTAATTTTCTGAGCAACCACCAGATTGATTTCCAGAGTGGTTGTACCAGCTTGCAATCCCACCAACAGTGGAGGAGTGTTCCTCTTTCTCCACATCCTTGCAAGCATCTGCTGTCACCTGAGATTTTGATCTTAGCTATTCTGAGTGGTGTGAGGTGGAATCCAAAGGTTAGGCAAGGCCCCCAGTTGGAGGGATGGGGCCACCTACTTATCTCCAAGTTCTTAACTCAGAAGGGCCCCTGTCTTAAGGAAATATGGGGACAAAGTGTGGAGTAGAGACTGAAGGAAAGTCTATCTAGAGACTGCCCTACCTGGGGATCCATCTCATATACAGACACCAAAGTCAGACACTATTGTGGATGTCAATTTGTGTTTGCTGACAGGAGCCTGATATAGCTGTCTCCTGAGAGGCTCTGCCAATGCCTGACAAATACAGAGGTGGATATTCACAGCCAACCATTGGACTTAGCACAGGTCCTCAATGGAGGAGTTAAAGAAAGGACTGAAGGAGCTGAAGTGGTTTGCAACCCCATAGGAATAACAACAATATCAATCAGTGAGACCCCCCCCCCCAAAGCTCCCAAACACCAACCAAAGAGTACACATGGAGTGACCCAGGGCTCCAGCCACATATGTAGCAGAGGATTGTCTGGTATCAATAGGAGGAGACACCTTTGGTCCCATGAAAGTTTGATGTCCCAGTGTTGGGGAATGCCAGGACAGTGAAGCAGGAGTGGTGGGTAGGAGAGCACCTTCATAAAAGCAGGGGGAGGGGGCACAGGAAAGGGGAGTTCCAGAGGGGAAACCAGGAAAGGGGATAACATTTGAAATGTAAATACATAAAATATCATGTATATGTATGTATATGTATATGTACATGTATGTGTACATGTACATGTGTATGCGTATGTGTATGTATATATGTACAGGGCTCCGGCTACAGGGTCAATATCAGGCAATTATGGTCTATAGCCATTTTGCTGTGTTGTTGGATTTTTTTATTTGATCTTTGTAAAGAATTTTTATACCCATGTTGACCAGGGATGTTAGTCTGTAGTTTTCTTTCTCTGTGTTCTGTTTGACTTTAGTATCAAATTAATTCTGCCCTTCCAGGATGAATATGATAGTTTCTTCCATGTAAGCATTTGGATACTTTCTGGAAAAATTTGTTTTAGTTCTTTAGAATTTTGATAGGTCTCAAGAGGCAGCTCAGTTGACAAAGTTCCTGCCACAAAAGTATGAAGGTTGAGCTTGGATCCCTGGTACCTTCTTAAAGTGGGGTGGCAGTGTGTGGAGACAAGCAGACTGTTAAACAAACAGGGCATCCAACTTTACTGAATGGATGGACTGGAGGTTTAGTAAAAGACCCTCAAAAATTAAATAAAATGCCAAAAGCATCTGAGGAAAACACCATATGTCTACCTCTACCTTATATATCAATATGAATATATACATATTACATACACGCACGGACATGCACACGCATGCACGCGCGCGCGCGCACACACACACACACACACACACACACACACACACCACTAAAACAAAACAAAACATCCCAAACTGGGGGAACCTTCAGCTGTAAGGCATCCAGTGGGGAGCTTTCGTCAAGGTGAATGGATTTGTTCCTGATTCATGTTTGCTATTCAGTATTGGAGCCCCGGAGTTTCTCATGTTTTTATATTTCTATTTTGATATCATGTATCTGAAGCTGTAATCTTTTCTTTTAGGTTTTCCAAATCGATGGCTTACAGTTTAAACCAGTCACATACGTTTGCTTCTGTGGCCTTTCTTAAGTCTACATTTTTTTCTTTATGTGATCTTGTTTTTATTTGTTTGTACTTGTCTCTCCATCTATGCAAAGGTTATTCTTTTGGTTGGTTTCTTGTTAAGGAACTAGCTGTCCATCCGGTTGGTCTCTGTGGTTTTTCAGCCCTGGTTTCTTTTGCTTTTCTGTAAACTCTGTTATTTCTTTCATTGAACGATGTTGTGTGTGATAAGCTGTCATTCCAGTTTTTTGCATAACAGCACTAAAGTGATTTAGAGAAATCCTTTTGGTTCTTAATGCTGTCACTGATTTTTATATATTTTTTTCTTTTGGAATTAATTTTTTTTCCTGCAACTCAGATTTGGTACACTGAATTCCTATTTTTATAAAATTTTGAATCTTCTCTCTGTTCCAATCACTCGGTGATTGTGGATGAACATATTCTCTAATTTCCATGTAGTTGTACAATTTCCACAGTTTCTATAGCTGCGATCTCATTTTCCTGAATAGCCAGAGAGGAGAGGAAGCATGGTATGACTTCATGTTGCAAACGCTTTTGAGATGAGTTTTGTGTGCTGAGACGAATATCTATGCTCCAGCTGAGGCACGAGTGCTCTGTAAATGCCTGTGGGCCTATCTGGCCTCCACGTGAACTCCAGTCTTCATTCCTCTATACATTATTTTGTCTAGATGATATGTCCATCAGTGAAACGAGATGTTGAACTAGCCAGCTGCTATTGCTGCGAGTCTCACTATTTAGAGCTAATAATGTCTGTTTTACATAGACACTTAAACATTTGGTGTGTTGTTTTCACAATGGCTGTATCCTTGTCCCGAGCTTTTACATAATGAGTTTCTTTTTATAATACAGTTTAGCTTTACTTAAAACCTAATTTATTATATATACTGCTATTTTTGCTTGCTTTGGTTTCCATTTATTTAGATTATATTTTTCGTAAACTGACTTAAAATTTTTATGTACAGATAATAGAATAATAGGATAGAATGATAAAGTTTTTGTTATCTCTTTTAATTGTGGAATTTAATGTGATTACATTCATAATCAGTATTAGTAAGAAAGGCTTCAGCCTGCCATACTGTAACTTTTCTGGCTGCTTTGTGTGCTAGTTGTTCTTTCTCTCTTGCTCACCATCTTGCTCTAGTGGTTTTCTGTATTAATAAGGTTTGATGCTCTTGCATTTCTTTTTATCTCTTGTACTAGTAATGACTCTCTCTCTTGTTCTCTCTCTCTCTCTCTCTCTCTCTCTCTCTCTCTGTGTGTGTGTGTGTGTGTGTGTGTGTGTGTGTGTGTGTGTGTGTTTCTACATTGTCTTTTACCTTTCAGAAGCAGAACCTCACAGAGCACTGGCTATAAGACAAATTGAATGGTGATGAATCCTTTCTGGGGTCCTTGTCTTTGTCCTTTGTATTTGAACGACAGCTCTGCTACGTCTAGAGTATTGCTTGGATCTGATCCTCTTTACACTTTGACTGTGTCATTTCATTCTTTCTTGGTCTGTAAAGTTCTGCAACACAATCTACCCTTAGTGTAATGCTGATTTCCAGCTCTATAGTCCTATCTTTTTTCAGTGTTCATTTTATTTCTGTCATAAATTTTTGACAGATTGAATAATACATGAAAGGATCCCTTTGGTTGACTCTAGTTGGAACTTTCTTAAGTTGTTGGACTTGAATGTCTGTGTCTTTTCCAAGATTTGGAGAATGTTTTTTTTTTGGCAATTTTGTTGTTATTGCATAAATTTTTCATACCCTTTCCCCTCTGTTTTCCTGGAACATCTACAATATGAATATTTGCTTGCATAATGATGTTTGGTAAGTCTTTGTAAGCTTTTTTCCCACCGTTTTTCTTTTTCTTCCACACCAATTCCATTAATTCAAAGGACTGTTTCCAAGCATAGAAATCTCCTGTGTTGTGTGAACTTGTTTGTTGAGGAACTCAATTGAGTTTCCATTTTCTTCTATATGGTATGATATTTTCAACTCCAGAATTTTTCATAAAAAGTGCTCTCTATATTATTCAGTACATGATTATTTTCTCTGATTTTGTTGAATGTTCTGTCTCTATTCTATTGTATTTCATTGAGTTTCCTTGCTTTCATGATTTTGAATTTTTTATAGCCATTCTATTGGTATTTTGGGTCGGGGGTAGGGGACTGTTGCTAAACAGGGCACTCCCTTGATGTGTTACATTGCATCCTGTTCATGTTTGCTTCCTGCATATAGATTTGGAAGCTCATGCACCTTTACCCATTTTGTACTACATCTTTCATAGCAAAGTCTTTCTCCTGGAGATGTTTGTTGAGGTGTCAGTGTCAAGTTACCTTGGCTTTGGTTCCATGTGTCCACAACAGTAGAAACTCCTGGGAAGTCCTTCTGTTCTAACCAGTGTCATCATTAGCTCTTTATTTTTGTTTGTTTTGTCTTCATATGTGCATGTGCACATGCAGGATATCAAGCCTATGGTTTTATGCATGCCAGTCAAGCATTCTGCTGTTGACCTACATTCCTAGCTACAAACCTTGTTGAGTGCTTGTTCACTTAATGACTGTACATGTGATTTGACTTCATTTCAATGACTACTCAAAAGGTAAAGGTCAAGGTCAATGTCTATTTAGAGGCTGCTTAGATATCAGTACTACAGAAATCTCAAGATCTATTAAAATTTGTAATTTGATATAGATCTCTTCTCAGAAAGAATCAACATTGTGTTATTAATTTAGTATCTTCTTTAAAAGACACTATCTAGGTACTCTAACACAGGGATTTTGCCAGATACTGGTCATGTGACAATGACTATGATTCAACTGTCATTCTTTAAGAATTTTCAAGGAGATAAAACATCTCTCCATGTAGTACAAATGTTGGGACTGGACAGGTATGTGGTCAGACTGGGTGGGCATTTTGAGAACAGTGTGGATACCTTATAGTCTGCATTGCTTGAGTAGCTGATCTCCCTACATGGATGACTATGATGGGGGATGGAACAGAGAATGAGGAACTTTTGAAAGCATGTATAACAAACTGGCAGAAGCATTCAAAATTGAAAATAGTGAGAGACATTTGAGTTGATGCTAAAATGACCTTGCTTCGTAGTCTAGGGGTATGAATATTGTAGGCAGAAAACAAAACATAGTACCCAGCAGCCCCCTCTATACTAACCCTTAAAACAACAAAACCTAAACCATTACCTAATGAAATCCTAAAAGAGAACTGAAAAAAAACCAAAACAGACAAAAAAACATATTCTGACTAAAAGTAGGACAGTTACAGTAAGTCAGAAGCCATAGGCGTGAAGACCAGACAATTGCAGCCATATAATGGGAGATACAGCAGGACAGAAGAAAGCAGCCAGCAAAGCAAACAATGAGAAGGATGTCACTGGAGTCTTTCCAATAGTGCAATCCATGGGATTATTGGAGAGTTGCAAGTGAGAGATCAGGAATAGCTATGTATCTTAGAAAATTCAAGGGTATCTGGCTGCACCAATTGAGAGAATTCCAGCATCAGCTTCTCCTCCAATGAGGTACATATATGGTTAGGTGATTCAAATAAGTGTGTTCAGTAAAGGCACTATAGTACTGTAGGCTGAGTATAGGCTGTCTTGAGATAGATATTGTAGTACATTATGAGAGATGACAAGTCTAGAATTCCACTCAGAAACAGTCTTCACAGAACATGACAAGTAACAATGAATTCCCATGATTACTTTGCAATGCTATGATTTAAGATGCAGATCAATATCAACGGCTTGTTGTCATCTCCCCAATCGACTGCTTCCTTTCAAGCTCCTGTGTTTGAGTTTGTCATCTAGATATAATTTGACTCATCTTGAGTTCTGGGAATTTTCATGTCTCAATGAGCAACTGATCTGATTCAGAATTGCCTGAAGCAACATGGAATCACTTCTAGCTTCTCTTTTCTATCAAAGCACTCAATAGGCCAGGAGAAAAGACTTTGATGTTTGCTTGACAAGCTGAGAAAAATTAACACATTAGAGTTCAACTAAACTGATTCTTACACAGAATTACCCCCATTCACACTTAATGAAAAAGGACAACTTCTATAACACTGAGTATATATAACTAAGATGACTTGAGCAATAATCTTGAGGGAAAAGAAATGTTGAAAATAATCCATATAAAAACTTTGACAATCATGTTATCACAGCATCAGCTATTTGGGCAAAATTGCATATTGGTTAAAATTAGGGAAGTCACTTTGAAAAACAAAACAGAACTCCATAGCACTCTCTTTTATTGGAAACATTGATTTCTCTTCTGTGCTTTGCTTGAGAGCATACGAGAGGAGTGTTCTTAAGACCCACAGAATGGGTTAGCAGATGGTTAATATTTTTCTATTTAATTACTAATTATGTCAATGACTTGGTTAAGGGTGAATAGGGAAGGATTTTTAAACCTTTTATTTCATGTGTATTTCCATCAATGTAATCTTCAGACTATTCAGTTCTGTTTCTTTGGGGGATTTTTACTTTTTTTTTTTGTTAGATTGCAAAGATTTTAGTGTTTTCTTACCTTTAAAAGTATTTGTATTATAGCTGGATTTTGAGGTAGAACTATTCCAAGTTTTCTGAAAAAAATCTCCAAAGTGATTTCCAAGGTGGGTGTGCAAGTATGCACTTCCACTAGTAATAAAGGGGTGTTCCCCTTGCTCCACACCTCCCCCAGCATGTGCTAGCACTTGAGTTTTTGATCTTAGCCATTGCAATGGGTGTAAGATGGAAGATCAGGGTTGTTTTGACTTGCATTTCCCTAAAAACTTAGGACTTTGAACATTTATTCAAGTACTTCTTGACCATTTGAGATTCTTTTTGTTGAGAATTTAATTTTTAGCCCTGTACCCCATTTTTAAACTGAGTTATTTAAGTTGGTGTTTAACTTCTTGAGTTCTTTGTAAATTTTGGATATTAGCCCTCTGTAAGTTGTAGGGTTGGTGCAGATCCTTTCCCAATCTGTAGGCTTCCATTTTGTCCTATTGAAAGTTCCCTTTGTTTACAGAAGCTTTGCAGTTTCCTGAAGTCCCATTAATCAATTGTTGATCTTAGAGCCTGAGCCATTGGTGGTCTGTTTAGAATATTGTCTCCTGTACTAATCTGCTCAAGGCTATTTCCCACTTTCTCTTCTATGAGATTTGAAGCATTGGGGACACCGAACTTGAAGAGGCCACCTCCTGGAGCCAAGCAGGAACCCCAATGGAGAAATAGGGAAACCAATACTTCCACCAAACTTCGACCCCAAATTTATTCTGTCTATAAGAAACACAGGGATGGGGGATGGAGCAGAGACTGAGGGAATGGCCAACCAATAAGCAGCCCAACTTGAGACCTATTCCATGGGCAAGCACCAATTCCTAACACTATTAATGATACTCTGTTATACTTATAGACATGAGCCTAGCATGGCTGTCATCTGAGAGGCTCTACCCAGCAGCTGACTCAGACAGATGCAGATAGCCATAGCCAAATAGTGGATGGAGATTGGGGACTCTATAGAAGAACAGGAGGTAGGATTGCTGCCTAGAAGGGAATAAAAATTCCACAGGAAGGCCAACAGAGTTAACTAATGTCGACCTTTTGGACTCTCAAAGACTGAACCACCAACCAAAGAACATACACGGGCTGGACCAGGGCTTCCCTGCATGTAAGTAGCAGATGAACAGTTTGGTCTTGAATAACTGAAGAAGGGACTATCCCAAAAGTTCTTGCCTGCACATAGAATATGGTTTTTTTTTTTTTAAGCCTGGATGCCTTTTCTTCCCTCAGTGAGACAGGATGTATTTAGCCTCACAGAGACTTGACACGCCAGTGTAGAGGGGTACCCACTGGGGAGGAGAAGGGGAGGTGAGTTGGGGGAAGGATTGTGGGAGGGGTGACCAAGAGGGTTGTCGGTGAGTGGGATGTAAAGTGAATAAGTAAAAAAAAATGTAAAGAAAAAAGTACTTGTGTTAGAAATTTTATGAACTGGGGAATGGGTTGGTTCTCATTTTCTTGTTACAGACAAAACCTGTCAAACCTTAGTATGTTTTGTAGATAATATACAGGCAACAAAGAAGTAGTACATTTTTTATTTTTTAAATATTTGATTTATATAGCTCTTGAAGGACGAGAAAAAATGACCTTCCTTAATTTTATGGAATGAAACTTGTGTAAATTTTACTGTTAAGTTTTAAGTTGTACAGTTGAAAAGTAATTGAAGGACAATATTTGAATATTAATTGAATACTAATTTATTTAAAATTAAGTATATAGCAGAGTCTCCTTGTAATGTTATTAGCTATAGTATTATTTTGAAAAGAAACTATGTTTGTGTATTAAAAGTAAAAAAGATTAGGAGATATGAATAATTCAAATTATTTCTATATTTTGTAAACTATATAATGTTATAGTAAAATCTATCCTAGAAACATTCCCTCATAGTTACAAATTATAAGAGAAACTATTTGAAACAAATGGGATGTTAAGTATCATGGCATTAAAAGGAATAGGGTAATTTAAATCTAAATGATAGCACAAGGTTTTTTTTTGAGTATTGTGGTGGTTTGAATGAGAGGTGTCCCTATGCAGTCAGGCATCTGGATGTTGGCTGGTTGTACTGTGTAGAAGGCTCAGGTAGTGTTTCCTTGCTGGAGAAAGTACAGCTTTGATGTACAAAGCCTGGGAGCAGGCTTCCAGAGTTACAGCTCCATCCCAATTCCTATTCCTTCTTTGCTTCGTAGTAGTGGTTTGGATGTGATATCTCAGGGTCCGTTTCTGTTTCCACGGCACTCTACCATCATAGAATCTTATTCCTCTCAAGCCATAAGCCAAAGTAAACTCTTTGTTGGTTATCACATTTTATCACAGCAACAGAAAAGCACAGATACGATTATATTGACTCAGCAACAATAGTGTAAACACTATTTCTGAAATAGCCAAGGGAGTCTATTGTCCCTTTACTCTGTAAGCTTTAAGAATCTATGTGTTGGTCTCCTATATTTCTTTAAAATCCACAGTGGCTTTAAAGAATATTTTCTTCTTTACAGCAAACTTGTGAATTTTTCTCACCTTCACTTTTTTTGGTCCTCCTCTCCATCCTCTGCTGGAATATATCCAGGAGCCAGGCGCACATCCATATGTTAACAGACTATTAATATATTCTTGTTAATATCTCACCAAAGTGCCATTTTTTTTCTAGTGGGATTTTTAAGTCCTTTGTTACAGCATTAACTAAAATGTAAACCTTAAATATTTCTGTGACTTGGATATGCCATCTGGTGATAGAGAACCAGTCATTTTAAAACTTGTATGTTTCATGTGATTTTTGTTGTACAAATATCTACCAAAACAAATTGGGACATAGGCTTTTGTTTCCTTTGACCCCTGATTTTCTGGACTTCCATGTTAAATTATAATATATGTGCCTGGGCATTCATAGAAAAAATTTATATTAATATGAGATAAGCTAGTATATCACACATAGGTTTTCATAGTAAAATGTCCCCTACTCTTTTAGCAAAAAACAAAAATTACAAAAAACAAACAAAAAAAACCCAAAATAAAACAAAAAAAACCCCAAAACCAAAAACAAAAAAATCAGGTCCTTCTGCACACAAGTGAGATGACGTGACTTTCAGCAGAGTTGCTAGGAGGATGGAAAAAATCACAGAATTTCCAGTAGGGAATAAAGAAAATTATTTTTTCTCTCTGTGTGCTTGAGAAGTGACAGAATAAAAGAATCCTTGAAAAAGACATGTCTGGTAGTTGTGTTCTCCCCCCAATCCATTTTCAAGCAAGAAAACAGTCTGATGTTGCAAAGAGAAGGCAGCCTTTGTAACTTTGACTTGCAAACCGTGCCAGCTAGGCTAGCTTTTTGTTCATTTCTAATATGCTGAGCATCTTGATGCGTCCAAGAATATTGAGATAAAGATGAGTGGTGTGATTTAATATGGATTATTAGGAGAATATACATGGTAGCTTAATAAATATTCACTAATTGACATATTTTTAATAATTAAGTTATTTATTTACTTCACTTTCTGACCACAGTTTCTCCTCTTTCCTCTCCTTCAAGTTGTATCCACCTCCCACCTCATTTACTCCTTCTCAATTTCTCCTCAGAAAACGGGAGGTCTAGCATGATATCAACTAACCCTGTCATGTCAAATTGCAGTAAAAGTAGGCTCATCCTCTCCTATTGAGGCTACGTGAGGCAGTCTCGTTGGAGGAAAGGATCCCAAAGACATCAGAGTCAGAGACAGCCTGTTCCTGCTATTACAAGTTCTACTTGAAGACCAAGCTACACAACTATAACATACATGCTTATGTCAGAGCCATGTTGGCTCCCTGGTTAGCAGTTCTTTCTCTGTGAGACCCTATGGGGCCAGGTTAGTTGATTCAGTAGGGTTTCTTGTGATGTTCTTGACCCCTCAGCCTCCTATAATTCTTCCTCCCCTTCGTCTGCATGATTCAGGAAGCTCCACCTAATGTTCTCTGCATCTATTTCCATCAGTTGCTGGGGAAGCCTCTCTAATGACGATTATGCTAGGCTCCTGTCTTCAAGTATAGCAGAATATCTTTAGCAGTCTCAGGATTGGGCTTCCTCAAGCTGCACCAGTCATTGGTTGGCCACTCCCTTTCCACTCCTTCTTGACCCCTGCACATCTCGTAGGGACAAATTGTAGGTGGAAGCTTTTATGGCTGGTTTCCTATCCCAAACCCTCTATTGGATGTCTTGTCTGGTTACTGGAAATGTAAGGTTCAGGCTCCATAACCCCCATGGCTAGGAGTCTTAGCTAGTGTCACCCTTATAGATTCCTGGGAGTTCCCATTGCCCTAGGTTTCTAGCTGGTCCCAGAGATGCCCCTCTCCCCATTCTAGTTGTCTCTCCCAGTTAAGTTCTAAGTTGGCATGACTGTGACAATGTGACCATTTGGCAGACTCCCTGCATCCTGCCTTATGTTTTCTGAACAATGCCCATGTTGCCTCTTAATTTATTTCAAGTTTTCATTGACACATTTCAGGCTGGCCATATTTCCTTGCATATCCACTGAGAAATGTAACAGATTGATAGGCTTCACACATCTTTGTTCATTTCCATGTTGCTAGTGTGTTCTTTCTCCTCACCAAATCTAATATGTTAGAGACATTTCATTTATAACACTTGCCAATTATAAAAAAACAAAAACAAAAACATTAAACAACAGGCATGATGACACATGGCAACATTCCTACCTCTTTGGAGGCAGAAGCTGGTAAACTAGTGTGCGTTCAAGGTTAACATGGTGTGCAAAGCAAATTATATACCCAGAAGATCTACACAGTGAAACCTTGTCTCAAAGTAAAAACGCTGTTCATGTAATCTCACTGGACATAGCTTCAATGTCCTACAAAAAGAGCATGATCAATACACACTTGAGTCAGAGTGACAAGTAGTACATGTGATAATGCTAATGATTCTTAACAAAAATTAGCATGATAATCACATTCAGATGCATGCATTTTTATACTGAATTGACAGCACTATAAAATCACATTAAAATTAGCCCCAGTTTTATTTTTTAAATTCAGCCTTATGTTTTATTTCAAACATCCACTTAAGCATAGTGAGGAATACCTTCTTTGTGTCAATCCCAGTGCTCCATGCCTAGATAAGACATCCTGGGGTAAGAATTAGTGTGGTTTCTTAGAAGTGAAAGAGTGAGTACAGATGTTTTCTGACCATGTTCAGGCATGGCCAAGTACTGATTTCCTCACCGAAGCTTCAAAGTTAACTCCTAAAAAATCATGCTGAATCAGCTTCTGGGTCTGTCATCGGTCCACTTACACTGTGATGACATCTTTGTTTCTTTTGGGCTTTACAGGGCACCACAGACTCATTTTGTAAATGTCATGCCTTGTTAGTGACATTTGATTTAGATAATGTATAAGCATGGTTGAGTCTAGCCATGTATCTTGTAAGGGGTCATCTAGGTAGACAAGCTGCACCTTTTCTTGCCTGGGTCTCATATAATGGCCACCAACCTGGCTGTCTCGCTGGGGAAAGGCTTCTGAATTCTGCAGGGCTCGTATTCATTTGTATCACCATTAATTTTTAAGTATAATTTTTCTTCCCTGAGCCCTTTCAAGTATAAAACTCAGAAGGATATGGGCATTCCCCCTTTCCAGACTTCTGCTTCCTCCTTTCCTTCTCTTAAGGAAATAAGTAAAACAGAGATTGAGAGTTTTGGTTGGAAAGTGTGTTGAACAGGGGAGAAGAGTGGAGAATCACCTTGCACACATGCAAGTTTCAGAATTGTTACATTGTTGCCTGAACTGTAACAATGCTTATTAAAATAAGCATTTGGCATATGAAGTCATAGAAAGAAAACATCTTAATTTCAGTTTGGAAAGATGAGTTATGTGTCACTAAATATTTTATTCATTGAAAAAAATGGGTCATGTACTTTTATAATCATGATGCTCAAATAAGAACACATACTTTTATGGGATGAGCATTTTTATCTAAGGATCATCTACATATATTTTAAATATACTTGTCAAGACTATGTATAAGAAATCCATTGTTATTCTCTTTTGTTCCTGTATTATTTTTAAGTGAGTGAGGAGAAATCTTTTGAAAAGACAATGTCCTGGAAATTAAGAAGTTCAGAAGCAGAGGGTGCCTAGGATCATGGGGTCTCCTGAACAGACTTTCAATCCCTAGAAAGCTGGGGTAGGGCAGTGCAAACTCACTGGGCTTTTGACCTCTCTTTTAACAGTGGTCTCTTCAGCTACAAAGCATTTGGAGGGCTCTAGAGATGAAACCTCCAGGCAGAATCTTTAGAGAAAAGTTTGCTACTGCCCTAGGGCCAGCCTTATGTGAATAGATCCTGAGGTCATTGTAAAGAAAAGTGGAGCACCATTTCTAAGTCCTGACAGGGTGAAATGAATAACCAGATCTCTTGATGGAGGTGAGGAGTTGGTGCCTGTATGTTAAAAACAAAGATATTGCTGAAGGAATCTCAGTGTAATTTCAAGCTGCTATTCTGATCACATCTCTTTGGAAGAGGATATGTAAAAAAGCATGCCATGGGAACTCAAATACAGTTAGTTTCATTGTATTTTATAGGACAGATCACTGTTTTGATTAATTATAAAAATGGCATGCCTATCAGCACTGGCTCTTCTCTCAGTGGCTGGCAGGGAGGAGCAGATGACAGTGGCAACTTTTGCTTTTCTTCACTTGATTGAACTCATTCTTAAGTTCTCTATGACATTCTATTTGTAATTGGTGCTAAAAAAAAATCCAGGTGCCAAGGAAATCCAACAGAAAGCAGAACTGGAAGGGCTTTGGTGACACAGCAGTGGCTGTCAGCAGTTTGGAAGTTGTCAATAGATGTGCACAAGCAGATGAGGGACAAAGCCTTCTGTAAGCTGTTTGAGGTAAGATCCTCAGTGTAGAAGAATGCCTTTGAAAATCAAATGAAGACTGGCCTTCTTTTCTCTGAGAAAGTAAAGAAATATCTCAAATGCTCTTGGGTCTTTTGGTAAGTGTTTTCTCTGCATGCTTGGAGCACAAGAAATTTGACCAACACCAATCACTTAACCAACACTGAAGGAGCAGTGATACTTAAATATTCTTAATTATATCAGGAGACACTAAATGGTTCTTGTAGCAATTGTTTCTAAGGACATCATGATGTCTTTTGATGAAGCATTAATGGCCATGTGGAGAAGCCTCCAGCCATCCAAATGAAAATCTGTGAGGTCTTGAACTAAGACAAAAAAAATTACATAATGATAACAAAATATGAGCTAACCAGACTTTCTATGAGTTACTTTAGTAAAGAGTAGTCTGGAATCACTCTGAATTTGGTGAATGTGAATAATGGTGCATATGGCTATTATCTCAGATTAAATGTGCAATATAAGCAAATATGTGTGTGTGTGTGTGTGTGTGTGTGTGTGTGTATGTGTGTGTAGTAGGGATTGCAGTCTTTTGTGGAATGCATAATTACAAATACTTGATAAGTTATTTCTCTGCCAGTAAAATGAGTCAATTCAAGCCATGTATGTATGTATGTATGTATGTATGTATGTATGTATGTATGTATGTGTGCAGGTTTATTGGGGAGCTGCTCTTCAGTGGGCAAGTTCCCTGGCCCCAAAGAAGGAGGCCAGGGAAATTGCCATTGGAAGGGAAAGAGAATAGAATAAGAAAAGTGAAAGAAATGGTGTGTGTACAGAGAGAGAAGGAGAGAGGAGAGCAAGAACGAGCAAGATCGAGAGCAAGAGAGCAAGAGCGAGAGGGGGAGGGAGACTATCTGGATTATATAGGAAAGAGCCTCTGAGGGAAGGTCAGTGCATCCCCTGGGCTGGAAAGAGAGAGCGAGAGCGAGAGCGAGAGCGAGAGAGCGAGAGAGCAAGAGAGCGACCCTGGACTGGAAAGTTCAGGATTGGGTGTAGGGTATGGCAAGTAGAGACTTAGGGATGCTAGGACAACTTGGAGGCCAAGTCTGCTTTTGTATGTAAAATACGTCCCTTGTCCCAGGTTCTGGAATCAACATCAGATACCTCTTGTGGAAGTATGTATTATGATGCCTACACAATGGAGCAGAAGGCCAAGATAATGGCTTGTGCTGGAGAATGATTTGCCATTAATAAATCTCTAAGTGATAGTTAGAAAAAGCATTCTGCATATGACTGTCCAAGCAGTGATGGCAGAGAGATGAAACACAGACACAAGAACCTTTAAAGCTGAGGTTCTCTGCTGGTATAGAAATCCTATCAGGGAACATATGAAAATATTTTTTCCTCATTTGAGCTCCATGGATGGGACTCAGTACCTGTGGGATTCTCGTATTTGGTGTCAGTACCCTGAAGAAAATTTGAGTGGGGTGAATAGTTGAAATCTAAGAGGAGGGTTATTCAAGGAGTGACAGGGAAGTCAGTTTGTCTCTGAAGTCAGGATAAGAGAGGCTTACAGAGTAGAATAAGGCAAAACATGAATGTGGTATTGTGTACCGACAGTGCCTCTTCCTGAAGAGGTTGAGGCAGGAGAATCACTTGAACTCAGGAGTTGAAGGCCAGCCTAGGACATACAGAATCCCAGACTCTGTGTCTTCGGGGAGAGCTTAGGGGTTTTCCAGTATTTAAATTTTAGAGAGTGTTGAACGCTAAGGATGAACTGAGTTGCTTTTCCATTGATTTCAGTGGGTGCCTGGGCTGTCAATATTTGCACTGTGTCAGCCCTCCTTCACCCTCTGCTAAATACTTGTATAATTTTTTTTCAATGCAACTAACATTTCAGGGCTTTCTTTGACTGAAGAATGGTACCATCATACTTAACTTTTTGATATTGGGTGTCAATGAGAAGCTAAGAAAACTCTTTCTAAGCAAAAATTACATTGAGTGTTAATTAGCATCCACTACCTAAAAGTTGAAACAGCCCTTCCCCCTCAATACTCAGTGTTTCCATCATTAGTCTTCATTTCTAAAATGCAGTTCATCTCTAACATAGAATGTGGTAAGCGCCCGGGGACACGGTGTACACTTCAGATGCCCCTGTGTTCTTATATGAAATGTACTACCTGAATCCCAGAGATTTCTTCAGCCTTCCAGTGTTTGCTTTAGCTCCCAGTGTGTGGATGCTGCGTCGCAATGTGAACTTCTTCTCCAATCCACCTCCTCCCTGCCGCTCAACACACTGCAGCCTTGTGGAAACTGCCTCTGGGGATTGGAACTCTGAAGTGTCAGCAAGCAAACAGTAAATGCTCTTCATAAATCTCTAAGTCAAGCCTGAGGCAAACTCACATAGAACACAAAAAGATGAATTTTATTTTAAATCAGAACAGGGATCAGAAGATAGAACGTGGGATTCGGGGATGATTAAATAGGGGGATTCAGTGAAGAGGTTTCACCTCTCTGGACAATGGAAGGCGAACGGTCCTGTGGCTGACCTGAAGTTCTCTGCTGCATTTGCCAAAATAAAATGGCAGAGTTGATCATGTACGACTTTAAGGGGCAACTTGACTGAGCTGTGTAATCGGTCACTCAGACAACTTGGAGTTTAGTGATGAGGCTTTCTGTTTGTTTGTTTGCTTTTAAGATGTTTTAAGTTGTTTTGGTTTCCCTAAATGCCAGAATTAGTAAGAATACTTTATAATATGGACAATCACTTTCGTGGATACTATTGAAAACCAGGTTATATAGGCAAAGTTTCAAAGTCTTAAGGGGTAAATTCAGAAAGCAAATGCTTTGAAGAGCCACAGGATGTGCTCTGTGAGAGGCTGGGAAATCTTAGTGCACAAAGGGCTGCCTCACACCAGTCTCTTTCTTGATCTCATCTGCTCCTCCAAGCTTCTTGAAAGGTTCATCGGGACAAACAATAACTAGGACAAGCACCAATGAGTCTGTACTCCCACATTATAGCCTTGTGTACAGTTCTATGGTTGAGGCCTGTGCCCACCCACTCATTCTGGTCTTTACTGAACATCTATTCTTTGAGTAAGAAATAGTGCATATTGTTGAAAGAACCCACACATAAAGGTCTTTACATTCTAACTCACACTTTTACATTTCAATAATATGCCTCTTGTGTGCTGAGGAGAGAAAGTCAGCAGTGTCTAGAACTATATAGAACAGAAGATGGATGGGTGCTGAGTGCCAGCTTGCAGAACAGCATAGGAATAGCTGCTCTGGGTTTCTAAATGATACGCTGGGAAAAGGCATGAACAGGGCACTGGGAAATACTGTGCTTAGTAACATATCTGCTTTACTTCTCATGAGATGGACTTCTTCATCTTGCTTAAAAAAATAAAAGAGACTTGCTTTCCCCTCATCCCCTTGTTGAACATTGTGGTATGTAATTAAGTACAAGTATCAAAAGAAATGCTGGATTTCGAAGATATTTGGTATCTAGTGGGCTGAAGACAAATGTGTAGCTCTTGCCTCGATTGGTTAAAAAGCAAAATCACAGAGATTAGAGTATATTTGCCCACTAATTATTACTAAAATCATCAGTATGTAGGTAATATAAAAGAACTATGAAAAATGTTTTGACTATTTAGAAAAGGGGCTTCTGTCTAATTTTTTAAATAATTTAATTGATTTTATCTTTTGCACATACTTCATTAGTATTATGAATTAGATGAACAAATTAGCAGACTAGCTTTGGAAGTCACTGTGTTTTGAGGCTGGAAAAAAGTTTACTTTCAAATCTTTGACTCTTGGATGTGATAAGGCTCCTTCCTTCAGTGTTGATTGAGGTGGGATTGTGTTTAGCTCTGAATTTATTGTTGTTCACATCTAAGGAAATAGCTAATTGCTGCGTCTCCAAATCTCAGCAAAACTGACTGTCTAGATGGCAAGGTTCTGGCATCCTTATGCTTAGCGAGATACTGTGAGCTTAATGGCCAGATGGGAAATTTTTGAGGCAGTGGCCAGGAAAACAAGATCACAGTGATAGAACGTCAAAGGAGCATGCCTCATTGAAGTACTCTTGTGGGACTGAAAAAGCAGCAGTGTCGGTCAGCAAACGAGGCTTGACTTTCCAGGGTTGTTTCACAGTGAGGTGTTTGGCTTGTGTGAAGTGGGACAATTTCTGACAACATTATTTATCATCAGCCTAATATCATATGCTTGCTTATGAAATGTTGTACATCACCCAAACTGGAAGGAAGTAGGTAATATTTTGTTATGTATTTTTAACAGGAATCATTAGGAATCTGTATTTGTCCTAATAATATTAGTATAAGGTGTCGTGAGTTCAAAAGATAACATGTAACCTACAAAGATAATTTTCTTCTTCACTTTTTAGTAAGTTTGGCATCACCTAATACTTTAAATGTTAAATGAAGGTGATGTTTGATGCAGGTGGTGTTTGACATGAAACTATGCTTTGCAATCCCCAAGGAGCACTGATGTTGACCTACATATGTTACCTTTAACCCATTTATTCTCTCATATCCCATATCCCATTTCAGGAAGTTCTGGGTCAACCCTCAACATATGTACAAAAGCCAGTCATTTCTTTGACTGTGGTTTAGTTGTGTGCTTTTCCATCCCTTGTACAGATGGTAAAAGGAATTCTGACTCCTTTGCTTGGCTTCATCGTCCTTTGCCCTTAACTAGAGTGTTCAGATCATCCAAATCTAGACTGCACTTTTGTCCTTTCATCCTACTTGTATCTCAGAGACATTATCAAAACAATATCACTACAGTCGTGGGTTTACCTAGAATGTTTTAAGTTCTAGTTTGTTTTATAAAGTCAAGCATGCACTATTAGGTGAATTCACAACTCATGTTCAGAATTGTAGTTTTCCTATTTTATTATTATTATTATTATTGTTATTGTTATTATTATTGATCTCTATTTTTAGTAGTGTTCTTTCATTTATTAACCTATTCTTTTAATAAAGTCAACAAACCAGCTTCCACTGGATTAGCATTTATATAATATACCTGTTTTTCTGTAAGAAGGAAAATTCTTTTTGGCTACTTCAAGCAAGTTGTTTATTCTAGCATAAATAATTGTGAATAGGTTTAGTGAAAACACAGAAAGAAATACTAAAGTTAGCCTAGTGTTAGTAACTATAGGAGCCATCACTGTCCTTACCCTGGGAGAGCAAAGGACTTGCTATGCAAAGGAGAGTCCCATCGATGGGACACTATGACACTGGGAAAGAGGGTGCCGCCCAAACAGCTGGATGTGCCACAGGATTGTTGCTGAGACTCTAAAGACCCAGCTTCTCCCAGTTCCCACGTGGACCACTGAGGGGCCCGTGAGTCTGCTTCAGAGAGGGAGACAGAAGCAGATGGACTTGTCAGCTCAACATGGGCCATTGAGAAGAACCACAGCAGGATCGGAAGTTAACCATTTCTCCCCTCTCTACTATCCTTATTCGAAAAAAGTCACAGAATTTTATGTGCTAGTCTGAAAACCTTGTTTCCCCCGTCTAGCCTTGGGATCACAGAGCACAATATCAAACAAGAATTTGGAGAACTCAGATCTAAAAGATAAATAATCACATAAGTGATATAGTTAGCACCAGGGCAAGAGTTCTGGATTGAGTTCTGAGGCACATGAAGCAAGCAAGATTTAGCTTTCCCTTTGGTTCATTAGAAGGAGATTATGCTATATGAAGAGTCTAGCATGGTGGCTACATTTCTAGGCCAGGGATAGCTTCTACCTTCTGAATGGACACATCACTTATTACCCAAGGTGTGTTTTATCTTTTCATATATGGCTTCATTTTATTACATTGATGCCTCATGGCATCATTTCCCTTACAGGGAATAACTGCATCAACAGTGCTGTCTAAGATATGATCAATGATGTCAAAGGCCAGAGTATACCCTGGGAGCTATTTTCCCTATGTCCACTGAATTTACTAGTTCCTAAATGTCAGTAAAGTGACAGAAATGATAAGTGCTACTTAGGTTGAAATGAGGGTGAGA
This sequence comes from Apodemus speciosus, assembly GCA_002335545.1. NCBI lineage: Eukaryota > Metazoa > Chordata > Mammalia > Rodentia > Muridae > Apodemus > Apodemus speciosus. The sequence continues at coordinate 1,946,704 of BDUI01000011.1, forward strand.
TTTTTGCTAGTTTGCAAGTTTGAGAAAGGTCACAGAAAATAATTTTTCATATACTCAGTAACATTTGGGTGGAATTCGGCTGTTTAAGAAGGCTGGCCTTTGAGATCTGACAGCACATAGGAATCAGTGGAAACGTGCTGAGGTATACAGTGGGGTAAAGGGAGTGGAGTTTAAAAGACTCCAAGCAGATGGAGTGGGGCATGTTGGATGAGCATGTGATGATCTTTAAACTGCTTTTGAGAAAAACGAGTACATCCAGCTGATGTAATTTACAGTTATTTACAGAGAGAAGTAGAAGCGAAGCTGTAGGACACCTGGGAGAAGAGAGCATATGGTGTGGTGGGTTGGCTTCAATATGCACACATCTTTTGAAAAGCATAAGCTGTGTTATTTGATATCAATTTCTTTATTTAACAAATTTATTCATTCTTCACACTAGATTAATATGCCATTTTTTAAAGAAGCAGTTGATACAATTTCTACTGAGTTAAGAATAAGAGCGTCCCTTCTTTTGGAAGTTCTTCCCATAAGATGTGGTACCACACAGGTTTCACATCCTGTTTCACATTGAGAAGTGTGATTCATCAAATCCAAGATCAGACCTGTCCAGTTTCTTAAACCAAACAAAAATAGTACAGAAAGTACAGAGTAGATAGTGCAGAGATGAAAGTTACATTTTAAAAGTAATGATTGGATGTGACGTACTGGTGCCTTTGGCACATTGAAGGAAATCATTTGCCTTGCTGTGGAACCAGATATTAATCAGATTAGCCACTTACCCTGCCCTCCCCTCCTGTTTGGCTTCCTGGAGTTAGGACTGCACAATTTTTAGCCTTTTCAAACAGTACTGTGCAGTATAAGGGGTCCAGGAATCCTTAAGACCAATTATCTCGCAGAGTGTCAACAATCTCAGTCAAGTCAATTTGCTATGCATGTGTGTGAGGGGAGTATTGGGGATGCAGCCTGGAGCATCCTGAATGCCAGTCTCTCACTGTACCACGGAGCTAGAGCCTTATATCCTAGCCGCGTTCATCTCTAGTCTCCATTTCCTCATATAAAACAACAAATAATTGGAGTTGGTTTTTTTTATGTCATTTCCAATGTAAAACTGAAAGTTTCTACAGAAACTTTTCTCTAGGATCCAGACTTTGTCTGGCTTTAGCTGGCTTTACCAGAAGATGGCTAGAGCATGATCCAAGACTACTTTACCACCAGTGAAGTATTTACAGGAGAACTTGATGAAAACAGCTAAACTTGGTGAGTCTGTATTCACTCCCAAGAGCACTTAAGGGAGAATACCGACTCTGCAAAATGTCAACACAAGCCCCCTTTAACTGCGTATTATCCCTGAAGACATATGATCTGTCTAGTGAGTTTTCAACCACTGCTTATATTTCTATCTTGGACATTCAGAGGGGGTGGGGTTGAGTGACATACATGGGTTCAAGTATATGGGTACTTGACTTATGAGCTAGAGTGTAGGAACATACAAGTTGTGGAAACACACGTTTGGTTTTAGCTCCTACAGTTGTCACCTTGGCATCTGGAAATTCAGACGTGTTACTTTCAAGCTGTTACTAACTTTGCAGCTGGCTGTGTTATTTATATGAGCTGACAAGACAGACTCTCCAGGACTGAAGTCTTTAATAAATTTATCAATTTACCAACTGTCTCAGGCTAAACTCTCTATGGAGAGTGGTGTTATTAATGCTCTTTTAGATAATTAGTTTGTATGAGGATTTATTTTTGTGTAATAGTGTAGAGTAATTTATGTTTAGTGAAGGAGCTTGGCAAGGTGGGAGAGCATGGGGCTTTGGAACACAGAGACAAAGGTTCAAATTTCAGTTCCACTGTGTCTGGGATGCATGGCCTGCAGAGAAATCCAGTAATGCCTTATGAAAGATGTATTTCCTATTAGAAACGGGAGCCTAATAATTACTCAAACATGTTTCACTTAAACATAGTAAGTCACACAGCATAACTGTTGGCATATAGCAGACATTAATAAGGTAATTATTTGATACAATAATTTTCTTCTAATTTCTGAGAACTTAGATTTCCCCTTTAACTTTTTGATTCTCCCAAATCATGGAAAATAGAAGATATTAGTGTTGGGAGTTATCAATTTCTGCAATTTTTTCTTTCATTTTTTTCTCACACTCAAACTATTTTCCCTAGAGAATTAAACATCAGAGGTAAACTATAGGATGGTTATGAAATTTCAATGCCATTATTTTCATGCACATCTTTGCTGCAGTCTTGTATTGTGCTAGGAGCATGATTAAAAGAGAACCCTTCCCATAATTCCTATATTCCAGCTCAGGAGTACACCACAGGTACCATATCTTTCCACAGATGCCCAGCAAACAAGTCCCCTACCCTCAGCAATATGTATATAGGCTGCTATTCAGGTACATGATTAAGTAATCACATCAAGGAACACTGAAATTCTGAGACTGAGAATGAATTGGAGAGACTGTGTTAGTTTTCTGATCTAATACCAAAGACATCAGATGTTTAGTCTATAAAGTTAAATTGACAAGTGTTAAAGTCTGTGAGCTAAATCATGTATTAATATTTTGCAAGACCATTTATCTATTGTTAGATGATTCTTAAGTCATTTTTTCCCATTTTTTACATGCAAAAAAGTATGAGGTGAAGGAATGGGACATACTGTTATTAATGCAGAAAGGGAATAGACATCCTTGTATAAGAAAAGATGAATCATACATTATTGAGTGAGGGAGTTGGAAAGGAGTTGAAAGATGAAAAAGACACTAAAATCACCTGCGATTAAAGATACAGAAGACTGGGAAACCTTTCTTAATAGAATAAATCATAGGAGGTACCTTTTAAAAATAACGATGGCTATTAATTTCAACTCAGAGACCTTTAAGTTAATTACTTAAATCATTACTACTTTCTTCCATACCCTCTTTTTTTCCTGACACTGCTACTGCAATCATTAAAAACACACCAGAGTCACACAAAGTGGCTGTCAGTCATCACAACTTAGACATGGTGACCTATAATTTCAAGACGGATGAAGAACTGAGCTAGAAAGATCAGAATTGGAGAGCAAATTGCCAGCAGGCTTGGAAACTCTGGGATTGCCAGGTATCTCACTGAGAAACCGATTTCATGTGGTTAGCATACAGGAAGCCCTGGGTTTTGTGCCCAGCATTAAAATACATCTGAAGTGGACATATGCTTACCAGGCAGCCCTGATCTGCATCACGGGCACACAAAGTAAGTGCGTGCATAAGCCAAAAAGCAAAAGCACCAAACAGGTTTTGAGTTGAATCAATCCTAGCTTTAAATTCCATTTCTGTCTTTTCATAGATCTGTGATCCTTGCCAGGTGATGGCTTATCTTTAAGACTCACTTTAATTTTCAGACTTTGTCAGTGTTTGCCTGTTAAATAAAATTGGGCATAAAGCATTGGAAGATGTCAGGTGATCTGTCTGAGCTGTTTCTTATATTCTTTCCCTAGGATCAGTACTGAGGTGGTAGTTGGCAAATATTGTAGACAGAAAATTGAATATCTAACTCTTACAATGTGTGAGATCGAATCTCAGAAATATAGAATATGTATATATAAATATGAATATAACAAATATTAATATACATATAAATATAATTAATAGTATCAGCAAAGGTAATAAAAAGTACAAAGCCTGATACATGAAAGGAATCAATCCTTTTTTTCCTGTTTTCCTCCATCCATAAAAATGGAGATAATATTAGGTGGCCTTCAAGAACTCTTCTTAGCTCTTAAAATTACACAATTTAATAGATTCTGATTTTTCTCATAAGACAGCTGAGTTTTGTGTTCCCTTGCCTATAGAAATACTTTGTTTCAGTAGCACATTCTGTTTGGTTGTCCATAAAAAAGGGGGATACTGATGCTTCCCCAAACTGATTTTTATGTTTAATAAAGAAAAAATCTCTCTTTAAAGCAAGGGCTCAGGGAAAGTTGAGAGAAAATGAATAGTGTTGCCTATAATTTTAAACAACATGCTATCGTCTTTCCTGGGAGCTGCGACCCTTGGAGCTGCATCAAGGACTTGGCTTCTCTTTCCTACCCCCTTAGCTCCTGGAGGGGTTGTGTTAGCAGGCCCACCCGAGACCTTTGAATCTGAGGATAAAAAACAACACTCATCTCTATTACTTTAGAATTTGCCAGGTAGCACAATTGAGCACAGAATCTCCTGCCCCAGATTTATCAGCTAGCCTGTATCAGCTAGACTCCACCAACCTCCTCGACTATCCACCTCTGCAGAGGCCTCTGGTTGTAGCTTCCCTGAGATCTTACATGACTGTTTTGTGCTGCTCCTTCCAAAGCTTCCCCTGCTCTTTCCCCAAAACTCCTTTTCCTCCTGGGACCTGGAAGTCCCATATGTCCCTTCAGCCCAGCCATTGGCTCTTGGACTCCTTTATTGACCAATCAAAAACCAATTAGGGAACCAGACCACAGTATCAGCACCTTCCCCTACAAGAGAGCTGTTCTGGAGAAAATGCAAATAATGCTCAAACAAAGGTAGCAATTGGGTTGATCCCAAGGAGAGCGCACTCTTGAAAAATCACACTTGAAGGCAGAAAGATAATGGCAACATGGAGGACCTGGGCTAGAAAGGATGAGACTGCATGGGATATGAGAAAGGAGAGAAAGAAAGGGAAATCCAGAAAGCAAGATAGAATATGAGCTGAAATCACTAACAAAGAGTGAAAAGGGTGAAGGGCAGGTAGAAACGGATTTTTTTTTAAATATGGTTTTCATTTGTGGGATTTAGTTGTTCTTATTTATGTGGCCTTCCTGGGAAAGTTACACACCATGGCCTGTTGTCTTTGGCGGATGTCCACAGTCTGATTGGCCCAATTTCTTGTTTGTTTTTAGTGCAGAACACGGGAACCAGAACCGTTCGCATACCAGGCACAGCCCCTGCTACTGAAGTATACTCCAGAGCCTGCCTCACTCACTTTTAACTTGTATTAAGGTAGCCAGCAAAAACCAGMAGTCATGAAAAAGGCTTTGCAGGGGTCCACTAATTAGTATAACTAAGAGTCACCAATGAGGATGCTTTTTTTTGTGGCCAAATTGAGGGATCCAGAAACAATGATGGCTTTTAGAGAGGAAACATCACTAGACATCTGTATTTGACTCAGAATTTCAGAAGACATACATTGTTAGGGAACATGTAGGTAGTTTTCAGGCTGGCCCAGGACTATGAAACATTTATTCCCCATGAGGAAATGTACAACTATTTATGCTTATGGCATTCTAAAAAAACAAATTCAAATGAAACACATGTTAAATGATAAAATTAAATCACATTTCTAACTAAGTAGTTTTGCTACTCTTTGCAGGGAAATTTTCTTCATAAAATATAGTTTTAATAGCAATAGCTACTCCTTTAAATTTGGAAAACAGTTTCTTTAGTTATCCACATCTTCTGGGTACGGATTGTTCCTTGGCATAATGAGACTGTATTCCTGCTTTCCTATGGCTCTCTTTTCAGAATCCACTGCAGCTTAGTTTTAATATAGTCACTAGATTCTCCTAATGCAGAGGCAAGGACAGCATTGTGCTTCTGGGCTGAGTCTGGAATAATGACAGGTGAGCTGTACTCTGCGAACATTAGTTTGGCAGTGAGTGCAGAACATATTGGTGTCTGCAAATGGAAGTTCTGAACTCTGCGCTGTCTCATTGAGGAATCTGATTTCTTCTTTAGGGGATTTTAAACCTTAATCTTTTCAGTTTAAAATCTCCAGTACTCCAGATGATCTCTTCCTTGATTCTTTCTGTGATCCAGATAAATTTTGGGTCCCCCAAAGCCAACCAAGTATCTCACATCCTCCTCACTAGGCCTGAGTGGCAATTAGCTGTCCCAGCACTGATCATAGAAATCAGTCTTCAAGATGGTCACTGGTATACCGTGAGGGAAGTAGGGGAAGGGAAGACAGAAGGACAGGAAGGATGATAGAAGTGAAGAGGTGTAGAGGCGAAATGTCTGTTACTTGCTCAACCCTCAACCATCATTCCTCAACTTATCCAAATGGTCCCAATCTCTTATTTTGCCTGAAAATGGTGGTGTCATGTATACAACCTCACATAATTCAATTCTTTACATAGAAATACTCCATATATCTTATAGATGGTATAGTATTGGAGACATATTCTCAGGCATTCCCCCCTTGGTATATTGATGGTATGTTTGTGAGTTTGAAGCAATAGAATTCATGCTGCCTTCACCCCCAGCCCTGGTATCCATTTGCTTCACACACTTCGTATCATCTCATTCTTGAGACCTAATTTATTATTTTAAAATTAATTGAGCAAAATCATGTAGTTGGTAAAGATATGCATTCATCGAAAAATATGAATAGCGATTACACCCTAGATTCTTCTGGAAAGGGATTCATCCTGGGGGGATTACGCTTAGTGTTTTTGTTTTCTTTAGTGCAATACAGAGTGTTGTAAAGATAAACTTGCTAACTTGTGGTGACCACATTTTAGAAAATCACCATCCCTGCTGTGAAAGCCCCGGGTCAGCCCATTCAGTTTCATTCTTCCTTTTTCAGCCTTTATCCTGACGTGAGGGGACGAGCTGTTCATGTCCCTTTTCATTTTCTGTCTACATTTGAGCTGGTATTTGTGTTTACATAATCTTTATGAGAAACAAACACATATTTCTCCCTGTAAAAAATAACAACAAAGATAGCCCATCAATATCTGCTTGTGCTTTTAAGCTCAGGATTTCTGACTTTTTCTAAACAATATGTTATTCTGTGATCCTACTTTTAATTCACTTTTGCTTATTTTTTACTTAAGCCTAAGAAACTTTACTTAATGATCACTGTTAGAAGATTTACTAGAGCACGTCCCTATCAAATCTCTCCATAAGTGTTCTTCCTCTTCCTCTTTCCCTTTTCCCACCCTCCCCTTTCCCCTCCCACCTTTCTTCCCTTCCTCCTTTTGTCTTTCCTTCTTTCTTTACCACTTCTCCCCTCCTTCCTTCCTTCCTCCCTTCTTTCCTCCCTCCCTCCTTCCCTCCCTCCCTTCCTTCCTTCCTTTTTTCCTTCCTTCCTTCCTTCCTTCCTTCCTTCCTTCCTTCCTTCCTTCCTTTACTTTTGTTTTATTTTATAAGATAGGGCATCATGTAGTCAGGCTAACCTCTAACCCCTTATTCTGCTGCCTCTACCTTCAAATTCCAGAATTATAGGCATGGCAACCAACCTCCTTTAAAACATAGCTCAACTATCACTAACAGTGACATTAGGCTGTGTGTGGTCAGAATGAATATCCTACCAAGTCCTTATACTAGCCACATTCTTCTTTTGACTGCTTTATTCCTCTCTAGGGCAGTTAATGCCATGTACCTTATCTGACTTTCACAGTATCATCTCGATTGGCTCTACACAAATTTCAGTAAATATTTCATTTTATTTATTTATTTATTTATTTATTCATTCATTCATTCATTCATTCATGCTCATTCATTTATTTTAAATGTAGTGAAATTTAGCTCTGATGTAATTGACTTATTTCTTGGTGTGCAGTTGATGAATTTTAAAATAGTGCACTTATATGTGTAGTCGCCACCACTCTGAAGTCCAGGAAGTTTTCTGTATTTAAAACATTCCGTTTACAGTCGATCTTCTTTTTTCACTTTCAGCACCTAGAAATGACTGATCAGCTGTCAGTCATTCAAGTTTTAGCTGTCTGAGGATTTGATGTTAATAGAATAAAAGAGGTGTGTGTGTGTGTGTGTGTGTGTGTGTGTGTGTGTGTGTGTGTGTGTGCCTCTCTGCTTTTGCGATTTGCTGTGGATTTGGCATATTCATTGGTCAGTGTTGAATATTCCATGTCAGTGTACAAATTCTTATTACTTTTAAATAATTTTAGAATGTCTAGATCTGGCCTCCCTCCTCAGTTTGGAGAAGCCTTTTGGGACTCGAGAGCATTCTCACTCCTTATGGAAACCTTTAGGGGCTAAACTAACTTGTAACTCTACCAGTCCTAGTTGGATCCACTCACTACCCCAGCTGGTTCCCTTAGAACAGCTTACAGAATGAGATCTGCCTGTCACCTCAGTCATGGCTGACTGGGACACAGCCTTCAGAACAGGGTCCACCCATGACACAGCCTGCAGAGTATGGTCTCCCTGAGGAGCAGCCTGACTTTCATTGTCTGTCCCATGGCTCCTCTCCCTACATTCCCAAAAGATCTGTTGCCATTATAATCATCCAGCCAACTCCAGGGAAAACTAGATACTTAAAGGACAGCATAAGAACACAATCAACAAGATTCAGGGCAATATGGCACCAACAGAATTCAGCTATACAATTACAACGAACCCTGAATATCCTAATGAAACTGAAACACAAGAAGAATATCTTAAATCTAATCTTATAAAGATAGAAGAGGCCTTTAAATAATACATGAATATACATTCAAACAGATAGAGGTATTTAAAGAGGAAGCAAATAAATATAAAGAAGTACAGAGAAATGCAATCAACTAGGTGGATATGAATAAAATTGTCCAAGACCTGAGAAAGGAAATTGGAGCAATAAAGAAAACACAAGCTGAGGCAATGAGATGGAAAACCTAGTAAAGAGAATAGGACCTACAGATATAAACATCACCAGCTAGATACAGGGAAGAGAGAATATCAGATGTAAAAGATATGATAGAAGAAATCAATATATCAGTCAAAGAAAATGTAATATCTAAAATATCATGACACAAAACATCCAGGAAATTTGGGACACTATGAAAAACAAAACCATAAAACAACAACAACAACAACAACAACAACAACAATAATAATAATATGATGATGATGATGATGGTGATGATGATGAATAAAAAGAAGATGAAGAAGAAGAAGGAGAAGAAGGAGAAGAAGAAGAAGGAGAAGAGGAAGAAGAGGAAAAAGAAGATTCCTACCTCAAAGGCCAAAAAATGTCTTCAACAAAATAATAGAAGAAAATTTCCCAGGCAAATGGATGGAACTAGAAAATAGCATCTTGAGTGAGGTAATCCTAACCCAAAAGGAAATGCATGGTATGTACTCACTGATAAGTGGATATTAGCCATAAAATACAGAATACCCAAACAGACACAAGGAAGTCAAATAACAAGGATGGCACAAGGGAGGATGGTTGAATCTTTCTCAGAGGAGAAAACAAAATAGATATCAGAGGCTGATAGAAGGAAGGGCCTGGGTGGCAGTGAGGATGGGAAGAGGCCAACATGGAGGAGTTGAGATCATATATAGGGAGAGCAGAGGAGAGAGGAGATCAGCCCATGCTGGGGGAGGCGATTTCTAGGATTTGCCAGAGACTTGGTATGGGGACAGATTTCAGCAGGTCTAAGGAGGCAACTCTATCTGAGATTCCCAGCTGAGGGATATGGATCCTCAAGTGGTCACTTCCTGTAGCCAGGCAGGACTCCCAGTGGAAGGATAAGTATAGCAACCCACTCACAAAGCCTTCACCCAAGTATTGTGTCCTGCTTACAAGATGTACAGGGACAAAGATAGAGCAGAGTCTGAGGGAATGGCCAACCAATGACTGCCCCAAATTGAGACCCAACCCATGGACAAGAAGTAATCTCTGACACTATTAATGATAATCAATTATGCTTGCAGATAGGAACCTAGCATGATTGTCCTCTGACAGGCTCCACCCAACACTCAATGGAAAGAGCTGCAGAAACTCATATTCAAAACATTAGATTGAGATTGGGAAGTCTTACAGAATAGTTGGGAGAAATATTGAGGGACGCAAAGAGAACAGGGATTCCACAGGAAGATCAACTAACTAACCTGGATCCTTGGGGGCTTCCAGAGATGGAATCACCAACCAAAGAGTGAGCTTGTTGGGCCTACAACCCCTGAACAAATTAGCAGATGAGTAGCTTGGTCTTCATGTAGGTTCCACAAACTACTGGTGTAGGGACTGTCCCTGAGCATGTTGCCTGCCTACCTGTGAATCTGGAACTCCTAAATGGACAGCTTTATTTGGCCTCAGTGTAAGAAGATGTGCCTAGTCCCACAGCAACTTTATGTGAAGGGTGAGAGAGTATGAGAGATGGGCAGAGTGGCAGGATGGGAGAGTGGAGGATTGTGGGGTAGAGGTCCATGGGAGGATTTGACAATGAGAGTGGGGTTCCCCTTCTAAGAGAGAATGGGAAAGGACTTACGTGAGGTGGTACTGGGATAAGAGGAAGGACTGATATTGGTTTGTAAAGTGAAAAAATAATTTAAAATTTTAATTGCTCATATTTATACAGATTTTTGGAGTATGGCAGTTTATCATTTATATACTATGGCTAATGATAAAATCAAGATAATCAGCATTTCTATTTCCTTGAACATGTAACATTTCAATTATGTTGGGAGACTTTGTATACTGCTATTTTTTTTAAAAAAAATACTAACTTTGTCTACTCTTCTTTGTTGTATTTGGTATTCATTTAAATATATACATATAATATATAGTATATACATTATATATTTAATCATATTTGGTATATATTATCTACTTCTCTTTGTCTCTAGTCTGTGACCATAATCCACTGTGTAATCAGGTCATATTTAACTCATCCATTCATCCAATTATGAGGAAGCTGTTTGATTCCATGTTCTTGACAACTGTGAGCAATGCTGTAGGAAACATAAGTGTGCATGTATCTTTTGATATTTTGATGTTTCCTTATGCTACCTGCACAACTTAGTGGAATTGTCAGATCATCTCTGTCTAGTTTTGTGCAGAAGCACTTGTGATTCCATGGCCTTAGGCAGCATATAGGTGTGTTCAGTGGCTCCATGGATAAAATACCCAAGGCCCTAGCTTCTGACATTGTTAGGCTGTTATCATAGGTCACACTGAAGTGAGAAATAGTGCTTCTGTATAGCATCAACAATATGGAAACTGAGAGGCATGAAGGTCCTCAGGCCTGTTGAAATAAAGACTAGTATTTCATGGTGGGTCATTGCCAGAGGTAGTATAACATCAGACCTCTTTCTTGATAGTTCTATAAGTATAATCTAAGCACTGACTTTCAGCATGGCACTACCCTGTTGGAATAGAGCCTCTGAGGGCTGGGATATGGTGGCCACCCACTGTGACTTTACTTCTCATGCAAAGGACTTGCATAGGCACAGGCAAGGCCTGTGATTGCAACATTCCTATCCTTAGGATCACTAGACCACAACAACTAGGGTGGTGGGTTCACTGGGGCTCTCTTGCTTATCTTTTCCTGGGAACATCAAGCCTCCATTGGCCAGGGAAGTGTACATTTGATGTGTCTTATTCCATGTGTCTGACACCTTAAGGTTCCCTTATAGATTTACAGGATTCTACCTTAGATTACTGAAATGCAGGTATTCATTTGTTGCCTCTTTTCTTCTTTAAGATCAAGGTTAGTGGAGTAGTGTATACCTCTGTTTTAGTCATCTTCCCTATGTAGTCTTCTCTTGATAAGGCATTTCATTTGTATTGGTAAGGAGTAACTAATTTTACAAGAGTTATGGCAGTGCATTCAAGAACAACTCTATCATTTACCCCTACTTTCACTTTTTCTGTATTCTTTATGTATGATCCCAAACAAGGACCACGAATCAAGATCTGTGTCTCTTAAGGTCCCATTTTGTTCCTGAGACTCCTGCATGGTTAAGGATACAAGGGAAGCAGCTGAGAAAGGAACATTGTGATGATGATAGATGTGAGTACGCCAAACATGCTCTCTAATGATGGGGATGGATCTGGGGCAAGATAGTGTTAGTTATCTTAAAAAAAAGATTCTCTGTACCCATTAAGGGATCTAGTCCTAGTCCTTAATGTTATTTACAAAAGACAAAGCAAACTATCATGGCTCATGTAACCTAAACAGCAGCCTCCTCTGCAGTATACATGTTTGCTACTGGGTGTGACAAAGAAACTCTTAGTTCAGCTAGCTGTGCTGGGTCTAAACAGCACTTATGGAGGCAACAATTTCCTGTCCTAGGGGAGGTCAGTCTATCTGGTACCAATGGACACCTTGCTAAGGTCTTCTGTTCAGGTTTGCTCATTGTTTTCTCAGTTCACTTCTATTAGGCCTCTTCTATAGGATCTAGTCACTGTTTTACTCTGTACTTTTACCTTTTTAGAATACTCTCAGCAGAATCTCAGAAATATTCAAGCATAATAGTTATTACATGACCTTTCTTGGCATTAACAACATGATGAGTTGAAGTGCTTATATCCTGTCGGACCCTAGGGAGGGAACAGAAGTCTATGCTCCGGAAGTGTGCAGAGCTTGGTCAGAACAAGTAACAGGCTCCAGAGACACAGGGTCAACCATCAATGTGCCAAGAGGAAAAGAAAATGTCACAGCATATTCCTCTAAAATTAAGTGTGTAGAATGATTCTAAGATAAGTTCAAGCGACATTTAGAATGTTCTATTGTTACAGCTTTTGACTCTAAAGCATGTTTTTTTTTTTTGTTGTTGTTTTCAGGTAAGTCGTGGAACACATGTATTGCATACAATTCCTGCATGAGAAAGTGGGCAGTTTGGTGTGTGTATTGTTCCTATTTTGGAAGTGCAGTAGAAACTAATGTTTTTTTTAATCTTTAAAAATGATGTGAAGCCACATTTCTGCAAACATAGTCACAGAGTGATGTGGTTCAGCTTCCCTAGCTCCTGTGACAGTTCTGTGGTCACAGCATGCCTCACTTTGCTAAAAACATTTTATATTTTGAAAGATCAAAAAATAGTAATATACTCAAATTAAAAAAAATCTTGCAGCACTTTAACAATCCTGGTTTCCCTGGAGATCTGTGGGTGCAAGAACATTCATGCTCTCAACACATTTTAAACCACATTTGTCTAAGTTGCTAGACTGTTAGTTCTACCCTAACACAAATTATTCTTTTGTATTCTCAGTATACTTTCTCTAGGTCCTCAACAATAACTTGTTATGATAGCAAATAAATGATTATTATTGCTATTGATCAAAGGAGAGTGCATTAGTGAAATCTGAAGTCTAGATGGTGCAAATTTCTTGCAAAGAAATAGCTATTTATCACATATAATTAATAAAGTAATTCTGGGAGTAGTAACATAGATTCATGGTAGAGGGCTTGCCTAACCCATACACTACCATCCCCTTCCTGTTTCTCCATAAAAGAAAATTTTAAATAAATCAGAATAGTGACCATTAGAAATTAGGAAATCATGTATGTGCTTAGTTTGGTCTGAAGGGGTTGAATGTCATCAGCACCAACTGTATGCCCATATGGAATTATCACCATGACATATACAAGTAATGCATGCTAATAGTATACATATAAAAAAATGGCATCTGATCCGATTTAAAATAAAATAATTTCCATTAGTTTCACACACGCAGAAACTTTTAGAATATGAACCATGTAATAAGCAAAAAAAATCACAGACATATGCATGCTTAGCAGAAAATATAACTGGCTATCCAACAGTACTCTACAAGAAAGATGACAATAGTAAAATCGCTCAATTTATATGTAGGTTAAACCAGAAATTTTTCAAAAAGGAAAAATCACAAGAAACACACACACACACACACACACACACACACACACACACACACACATCCACTCACCTAAAACAAAAACAAAACCCATAAAACATAAAATTGGAAGCTCCTAGAGGCCAGGGAAGAGCACTGGAAGCTCTAGACCTGTGATTACTGAAGTTTCAAGTGGTTATGGGTCACCCACTGTAGCTGTCATGAATTGAACTCATGTCTCTACAAAGCACTATGCATTTTTAACTGATGATCCAGCTCTTCATCCATAGAGCATGTGACTTTTTTTTTATCCTTTTGAGTGCTTAAATTCCTTGCAAACTTCATGACCTGATATAAGAGACACTGTCATACTGGATAGCAAGCACGCTCCTCTCTCCAGCCCTAGAAAACCTACCTGTCCATCTGGTTGTCTTGACTTACTGCAGACACATGCTAGGATGTTGCTATTCGAGTATAAGATCTACATGACGCTTCTACCTGGACACAGTGCAGTGAAAGTATCCTGGAAGTTGGTCATCTTCTTATGTCTTCAGCCTTTACTGGGCTGTGATTTATCTCTCCTTAGTTATTTTTTCTGAACTTTTACTGTTGTTACCTTTAGCTAGAGTTTGGTTCTTGAGTCTATACCACACCATACTGCACTTCTACCAAACATATCCCTGGCTTCTTTTTCTATTTTATAAAACACAACATCTACTGACTCTGGCTCCAGTGAGGCGGGGTGGCGAGGCTTCTTCAGCTTTGCTTCTGATTACAGTAGGTTGCCTCTACTTCTTATCCTTAGGAGGAAAGGGGAAAGGGACAGAATTCTTCCCCCCAGAACTCGCTTTCTTACAACTTTTTCACATACAGCAGTTTCATACATTTCTTTTAATACTTGGGTCATAGATTGTGTCACTCCCCAGTGCATGGCTTTGAAAACGTAAGAATTAAGCACCAAATGTATAAGGTTTTAGGATGAATCAGATCATGCCAGAATGACTTTTTCAACCATGTGAGTATTTAGAAGGATGAATAAAAGCAAATTACTTTTTGCTGTGGAGTCCAGTGTTATTCACAGTGTTATTCAAGAATTGGGAAAGCATGATGAAACTCATGATGACACTGGCACTCTGTTTTAAAGGGAATGAAACATTATTATTTATCTATTGGTAGGCAGTTTGCTCTGGTCTTCCAAATAAACCACACATTTTATAAGCTATAAAGATGTACTAGCCCAGTGGAGATTTTAAGAATGAAAACAAATAATTGAATAAAGAATAATTTCATACCTTTCAGATTAGATTTTGGGCAGTAAAAATGAAGTTACTTTATATAACACTAATACATTTTATATGAGAAAGTGAGTGAAAAAATCTGTATATGGGCTTCAATAAGTGTATATAAGATTGTGACTGTAATATAATGATAAGTTTATTATCATCTGACTTCTGGAATTGGTTTTCTACTCAAACTTTTTATATTTCATTTCTGTTCCATCTATCTGTGTTGTAAAAAAAAATGTTGATATGGATGCCGCCTTATATTTCTTGATTTTGTCAACGTTCTGTCTAATTTTGTGTCTTGATAATTTTGGTAGTGCTTTAGTAAGTAATTTCCTTAAACTGTGTGATCAGTTACATAAAATTTTCTAAGCAAACAATGGGTTGCATATGTAAGAGAGATGACATTTTCTTTTTAAGGGATGAGATTTTCAAAAATTGAATTTCCAAAACCCCTGAGGTCTTTTTAAAAAATAATTTGCTATAGATGGACAAGTTAGCACATACCTATAATCCTTGTATGTGAGATGTTACGTCAGGAATTCTGAGTTTCAAGACAGCCTGGAATACATGGTAAAGAGCAACAGTTTAAGATAGCAATAAACTTGTCGATGATGATTTATTGTGAACATGTAGGAGTGGGGCAGAAGTGATAGAGATCTGATCATATTAGAGGGAAAAGACACTGACCAATCATATGGAAATGTCTGGGATCATATTTTGTTTAGGAATGAGTCTCTTAGGTCTTGGGAATCCTCTCAAGTGATCAATACACAAAATTTCTGAGGGTCAGGTTAAAAACAATCTATCTACATTTTTTTTTTTACCTAAAATGACTATATATATCTGCATTTCATATATGAAGGTATAGATCCAGTGGTTATATGCAATTGTAAGGTGAGAGGGTGACTTGAACACCAATGCTCATTTCAAGGCAGGCATCATAACTGTCTCATTCCAGGAGTCTCTCATAGTCAAGGCTTCTTTTCCCTTTCATGTTCTGCTTTTGCCATCTGCCATAATAATATATTCTACACTAATATTTTTGAATTCTTATGAAAATGAAAAGTGTTGGTTTGGGGGCATATGGAGTTTAGTTTACACAAATGTTCTAGTCTCCTAGAGTTCTTATTCCCTTTAGGTTTATTTTTGAGTTTCAGATTTGTCATGCTCTGATGTAATCTAATGTCTGGTAGGGAAATACAGCTTGGTACCCACCACACTCCTCGAGCACATGTTAGCACTTGTGTCCTCCCTAATGAGTACTGAGGTCTCTCCAGTCCCTAGTCACTGTAAATAATGAGCACTGGAAAGCTTTGGACTCCAGAGAGTATTTATCTGGATTTCCTACTCAAATGAGAGAGCTCTAGGGCAGGGCTCAGCCAGCTTTAATCTCAATATGCTCTGCCAGATTGCATTCCACAAGAGCAAATGTGTCTATGCTTATGTTGTTTGAAAGCAGACTTTTCATCTCCCTCTCCATGTCTAAAGTATAATATTGCCCTTCATTCTAATTAGACAGTTGTGATCTGTTATTTTTTAGCAAATCACATTAAGATATATTGGTGTTGGGCTTCTTTAGCTTTCCACATTTCTTTATCTGTACATCTGTTTTATATTGAAAAAACTGATACAATTGCAGGACACATAGGTTATCCGTGGATCACTTCAAGTTCTCTTCTACTCAGGGTTCTCTTGCTGTGAAGAGACACCACGGCCACAGCAGAGCTTATAAAACAAGACATTTGGTTGGAAGCTTACTGACAGTTTTAGAGGCTTAGTCCATTATCATGGTAGGAAGCATGATGGCATGCAGGTTCTGGAGCAGTATGAGAAAGCTACGTCCTGATCTGTAGCAGATGGCAGGGATGCTGGCATGGGTTTTGAAAACTCAAAACCCACCCCTCCTAATATACTTTCTCCACAAGGCCACACCTACTCCAACAAAGTCACACTTCAAATCCTTCTCATTGTTCGTCCATGATAATTAAGCTCTCAAATATATATCAATTTCTTTTTTAAAAGTTAACATTAATGTACTTATAAACAGAATTTTTATGTGATAATTTAAAATAGGAGAGCACTAGAATATTTAAAAAAAACTTCACATTTCATTTCAGCTAATAGTTTGGCTTTCAAACAACTACCACAAGGAAACTAACCTACCTCATGTTTGCAGATATGTCTATTGAAAAACTCCATTAAAACATCTCTAGGCCTATATGCCTCAATGTGTGAACAGCCTCTTTCATTATGGCTTCTGTCTCACCATCTAGTGGCCACAAACTTGGACATGTTTTGATTTAGAATCCCATTTCTCTTGCACATTGACTCATTAAATAAGTGTAGCACTTGGTTTTCAGCTTAGAACCTCTCAATATCTCAGCCCCATGCTGAGACCCATTAGGACATTATACATGAGCTTAGTCCTCTTACAGTAAAGCCTTCATGATTGTGCTTTTTCCCTAGGAAACTTTCTTTTCCCCAGGAAAGCTTCCTGTCCTGTGGTTCCTCTTGAAAACAGTATCTCTTTCTCTCAGATCATTTTCTGGTGACAGGCTTTTATTTGCTGTAACATGTCTTGTGTTATTCATATTGTTCACACTCTTCTTATCCCTAGAACTTGGGATAGGGTTAATCTAAGATTAGTTTATGTGTCCTATTTGTTAAGTTATTACACATAAAATGTGTGAATACATTGGTGTATTAAGTTATTTGCACACCTTTCTTTAGAACATAATATGTACCAGCATAAAGCTGATGGTACAATGATGTGCGTGATGTGTCCTTAGTCCTACCCACATGAAAGGCACATACTGTCTACTGGAGAACACAGACCAGAACATACTCTGCATGCAGAATACCCAGTGCTAAGCAGGAGAGAATGTTGCTAGATGCAGAAATCAGGATGATAGTTCCTCTATTCAAGATGCACCCATTCTGTCAGTCTATGTAAAGCTATGGTTTTGGTTCCGTTCAGTTGGTCCAACAGGCAGTCAAGATTTTTACACTAGGGCCCAGGCATTTTCTTACCAGTACTTTCCTCTCCAGAACAGAGCATCTCAACAAGTCTGTGCCATTTCTTTCCTTTAAAATACAGCACATTTCTAAGGCAAAGAAGTGATACTTTAATACATTTCTATTTCTACTTTATGAGGAAAGAATTTCTGAAAATAATCTAAGCTTACCTTGGTTTTAAACTTCAGAAGTGTAGCATATTATTCATAATGTCTTAAAAGTATGATGGAAACCCATGGTTAGATGGTTTTTAGTTTTGGGTGGAACATGTGAGGGGAAAGAATAGCTAATAATTCTTTTTAAGACCTAAACTTCAGTGCTCAATTTTGCTTGTTTAATCATTGCTTACAGGTATGCATGGCAATATTGATAACATTCCTCTTTTCTCTGGCAAAGCACTTAGTATACAATTATTTTAATGAGGTAAATATAATGGGGCCAAGGGACTCCTGGGAACTCATTTAACACTGTATGGCAGTAGCCTCCAAAGGGATTCCTGGGAACTCATTTTAACATCACCTGGTGGTGAAGAAGGGTAAAAAAAGAGTTTTAAATCTACTTTTCCTCAGCCCGAATCATTCATATGCAAATATTCTGTGTCCAAAGGCTCCAGGAAGTATTTCATCTTCAGATGGCTCATTCATGCCATTGAAAGACTGACAGGGAAGGAAACCCTGGCTCCCTGCTGTCTTCTATCCAGTTCCTGTCCTGTTAAGGACTTCCTCTCCCATTTCTGTTGCAAAAACAACTTAAGGAAAGAAGGGGTTATTTGGCTCAGACTCTGAGTCTACAGACCGCCATGGAAGGGAAGGAAAAATGGCAGCTGTGATATTCAGTCATGTTGTATTCCTAGTCAGGAAGCAGAGAGAAATGCATGCTGGTAAGTACCTGACTTTCTCCTCTTTATTCAGGCTGGGGCTCTGAGCTATGGAATGGGGCTGTTTACCTTTAGGGCAGGGCTTCCATGCTCAGGTAAATCTTCTGGAAGCCTGCTCATATATACCCCTGGAGATATGCTTCCATGGTGATTCTAAGTCCCACTAAGCTGATGGTCAAAATTACCTATCAACTATAGTGATTATAAAATGTCCTGACTTATGTGACGAAAAATGTTTCACAATAAATGCTAAATAAACTTCTCTCAGGTTTTGGTAGTGAATTTCCAAATAGGGAAATAAAGCTATTTCCAGGTAGGGAATAAAGCTATTATTTTAGCCTCTATTAAAAATAATCATGGCAGATTTATTATGTGTATTATTTATTGTAATACATTTTTAAGCTAATACTGATTTAATTTAGGTCTGTGACACTGGGAATATATTTTCAGTTTACCTTTTCTTAACGTAAGCACCCTAAGTATTGTGTATGAAAATAGACTACGGGTGTACAAACTCCACTCCTTTTCTGCAGCCAGGGTGTTGTATTGATTAGTGTTATAGTCACACTGACTTTATGTGTAAAGAATAGAGGTCCTCAAAATAAACACCAGGGTCAGCAGCAAGGCTGAGAGTGACATGCACAAGTCCATGCATCTCTCACAGCTAAGTGTCACACTTTTCAGGTCTGCAGGATGCATGTTTTCAGCATATCTGCATTCTGCTTGTGAAGCTTCTACTTAGGTGCTGGGGCCGCTTGACTCCCCTGACAGCTACAGCTCCATAAGAAGAAACTTTGTCTTTCCCTTCTCTTCATTCTCCGATCCTTCCTCCATCCACTGCATTCTTTTAAGAAACATGCTTAGAATAATTTTTGAATATAGCAAACATTCGTTATAAAATATTTGAATAATTGGTAGAAATAGCATAAAGGTATTCATAATCTAACACACCAAAATTACTGAAGCTACTGTATATCATAATTCATAACAGTTTATACTGATTTTTTATTTTATTCCATATATTCTTAATTTACATTTAATGATTTCCCCCTTTCCAGGCTCCCCCCTCCCCGAAAGTCCCATAAGCCCTCTTCCCTTCCCCTGTTCCTCCAACCACCCCTTCTCTCTTCCCTGTTCTGGTATTTCCCTACACTGCTGCATTAAGCCTTTCCAGAATCAGGGGCCATTCCTTCCTTCTTCTTGGATATCATTTGATATGTGGACTGTGTCTTACGTATTCCAGTCTTCTAGGCTAATATCTGCTAATGAGTGAGTGCATACCATAAGTGTTCTTTTGAGATTGGGTTACCTTACTTAGGATGATGTTCTCCAGCTCCATCCATTTGTCTAAGAAGTTCATGAACTCATTGTTTCTAATGGCTGAATAGTACTCCATTGTGTATATATAYCATATTTTTTGTATCCATTCCTCCACTGAGGGACATCTGGGTTCTTTCCAGCTTCTGGCTATTATAAATAGGGCTGCTATGAACATAGTGGAGCATGTGTCCTTATTACATGCTGGGGAATCTTCTGGGTATATGCCCAGGACAGGCAGGTAGATCAATGGAATAGGATTGAAGACTCAGAAATGAACCCACACACCTATGGTCACTTGATCTTTGACAAAGGAGCTGAAAGCATCCAGTGGAAAAAAAGATAGTCTTTTTAACAAATGGTGCTGGCTCAACTAGAAGTCAGCTTGCAGAAGAATGCACATTGATCCATTCTTATATCTTTGTACTAAGCTCAACTCCAAGTGGATCAAGGACATCCACATAAAACAAGACATACTGAAACTAATAGAAAAGAAACTTGGGAAGACCCTTGAGGACATGGGCACAGGGGAAAAGTTCCTGAATAGAACACCAATAGCTTATGCTTTAAGATCAAGAATTGACAAATGGGACCTCGTCAAATTACCAAGTTTTTGTAAGGCCAAGGACACTGTCAAAATGGCAACCAATAAATTGGGAAAGAATCTTCACCAACCCTACATTTGACAGAGGGTTAATATCCAATATACTGCTTTTTAAATGTAACGTTCTGCATAAATTTTCCATTAGAGTTAGACATGAGTTTTAAATTCATTTTTTGTTTATTTAATTTTTATTAGTAAGGTTTTTTCTTTGATTAATTCTCATATGCATATAGTATATCTTGATGATTCTCTCCTTATCTTGTACATAACTAGACACTAGTCATCTCCCTATCCCAGAATCTGTTAGCTTCCAATAGTTTCACAGTGAGTGGTATCTAGCCACGAATCCCTTCTTCTTCTAGAGCTCTCTGTTAGGAAGTCACAATTTGTCTAGGCCTAGTTTGAGTAGTCAAGGCTACTATGGGTTCATGATTACTATGGCTTATCAAGCTTAGAAGATGCTGTTTTGCAACCGTTCTCTCATTTCCAGCTCTTACAGTCCTTCCACCTCCTCTTTTATAATATTTCCTGACCATACATGGAGTAACATAAAAGTCTTATTTAAGACTGGGCCTTCAACCATTTTGTAATCTCAGCATCTTGTGCAGCCCTGGCTCTTTGTATTCATTTCTATTCAATGTGAAGAGTGCTTGTCTTTTTGAAGTCTGAGAGTAGGCTTTGTCTGTGGGCGTCCATATCGATATCGGGAAGGTGGTTTGATGATGTGTTAATTCAGCCTAGCATCAGTCAAAAACCCCAAACTAAGATACTTCCCTTATAGAGAAGGCCTTCAATAAAGGAGCGGCTTGCTACCTGATGCCGCATTTGCACCTATGGCTACATTATGCCTGTTTAGAATTGTATTCTAATTTATAGAGTTTACACCTCAGTAACACTGTTGATGCTCTTACACTTTCAGAATCCTGTAAATGTTCTATCTGGGACCATAGACACTAGTTATCATGGTAGAATTACCTGCTAAGTGCCATCTTGATTTATCTACCTGGCATCCAAGGTGTATAATACCTTCGGGAATAGGGTCCTATCAACTGGTTTGGATGGCTTAACAAAATGAATGGTAAGAGCTTGTGTGTGGTTTGGAGAAGATTTAAGTTCTCAGTGACTAACAACTCCTATGGAGTTGCTACCGGGGTTTTTGTTTAGTGACCAGTTCCTTCTAAGATAGGCATTGTCTAACTCTGCAGTGTATCTGCCTTCAAACTCTCTTTTACGATTTAATTATATTACCAGATCTACTGTATGACCCAGCCATCCAGCTCCTGGACTTACATGCTAAGGAATTTGTGACCCATTATCACAGGGACACTTGTACATCCATGTTCACAGCAGCTCTATTCACTATAGGCAGAAAATGGAGTCATCCCAGATTTAATTACATCAGTAATCAGCTGACGAATGGATAATGAAGATGTATATAATTACTCGGGTATAAAGAAAAACAAAGTCACAATTTTTCAGATAAACGGTTGAAACTGAAAAAATGCTATACTTAATGAGGAAACCCATGGTATATGCTGCATATTTTCTCATATAGGGATGCTAGTGCTGACTCTGGTTATGTATGTATCTTTAAATTGGGTATCCCTGAATGCCAGGTGGCAGTACATGGGGGCTTTTATAATATGAGAAGAGACAGTGGCACATAAGCCAATAAGAGTAGAGAAGTGTTATAGTAGGGTAGAAAGGTTCAAACGGGAATGAGTGGGTGTGGGGACAAAAGGGGAATAGTGTAAAGAGTTAATAAAAATAGATTATGAGTAAGCCAATTAAAAACATAAAAGGTGGATAAACATGATTTTAATTTTTTATAACATAGTCCAATGAAATATTCAATAATATTTCTATCATTTATTTTTTATATAATTTCCATCTTTTCCTAGTATTGTAGTCAACATAACCTTAGATATAACTAGAGTAAACCTCTAGAATAAGAAGTCTGTTTACTTCTATTAGCTGTTATGGTACTTACACTCCATGAGACTGGTCTTCACTGGGTATAAATTTTGCTTGCCTTATGTCAACAAGAATGAGGCATGATTTGGGGTTAGGGATAGAAGACAGAAGATAAAGACTTCAGGTTCTGTTTCTGGTCAACAGATGGTTTCTCTTGCCACCCCATGAGACATCCAGCTAACATCCAAGGATGAGAGGGAAGAGATTGCATGGGAGATGTCTATTGGCTTTGCCTGGAGGTGGTTTCAATGCCTCTAGTACTCCACAACGAGGGCAGAGCAAAGTGCCAGAGGGTTGGGGAAAGTCCTTTAGCTTGTGTGCTCAGTCATTTTGTATTTTTCTGAGAGAAAAATATTTAGAGAGAATCAAACATCTCCTAGCTCCTTTTCATTCAACATCTCCTAGCTACTTTCCCTCAAACTCCTTCCATTTATCCCTATTCTCAAATTAATAGTCTCTTTTCCTTTGAGTATTATTGTTACATATGTGTGTGCATGCACATGCACAAATATGCAAATATATTCTGATGAGTCCAATACAAATATAACTTGCTAACCTGTTGAGTCCATTTTTATCATGTATGGATATTGTTTCAAAGCTGAACACATACACACATACATATTTTTAATCTTGATAAAATCAAAAAGGTAGTGCAAATACAAAAATCTCAGCACATGCTTTTCCTCCACAAAACAATGACCTCCAAACAAGTAGGATAATAAAGAGCCTTGCAGGGGAATATACATGTCATGTGAATTGAGCCATTTGTATTTCGTGGCAACATTAATGTAGCTTTTCCATAAACTTCATTCTTATCACTTATACCATTATTCACATAGTCAAGCATCACAGTGGTTAGCTTCCCAGCCAAACAGATATAGATGAATGGTTAATCTATTATGAATGTACTTCAGAGTTGGGTATTCATCTTCTTCTACAAATGGCATTGTGAGGATAGACCACTCCCCCATGCAGCAGTTCCTTGAGCTGATTTCAGTATGGGTAAATAGCATTTTAAACAGAAGCATCTATAATAATTGAATTGTCATTTTCTGTTTTTGAAATGGGTGGTAGCTGTAACTGAATCATCAAAGATTACCTAGAACAGTTTGTGACTACCCAATAATAACAGAGTTGTGGTGACTGGCTATAGTATTTTCTCATTACTGTGGAGCTGGATCCAGTAATTTACTTACCTATTGACAAATCCATTTGTCCACGGCTACAAACAAAGAAAAAGATTGTATTTGGAAGGCTTCAGAGCAAGAAATCCACTTCTTCCTTTTATGAATATTTTTTCTATCAGGGAAATCTGTAGCCAAGAGCATTTCTTGGGATTCAATCTAAATTATAAGAACAAACAACACACAAACAGTTCTTGGCTGAATTGTGGGCCCTTATGACATGTCTCTAACTCATTCCAGTTTTTATATGTATATATTTCTCTAGAGATAAGAAAATAATTTCTCAAAAAACATAGAGGGTATAATCACTATTTATAAAGACTTTAACAGTATGAAACAAAAATTGTTTAAATGGGGGCGGTGTATTAGTTAGGGTTTTATTGCTGTGAACAGACACCATGACCAATGCAAGTTTTATAAAAGACAACATTTACTTGGGGCTGGCTTACAGGATCAGAGTTTCAGTTCAGTCCATTGTCATCAAGACAGAAGCATGGTAGCATCCAGGCAGGCATGGTGCAGGAGGAGCTGAGGGTTTTACATATTTATCCAAAGGAAGCCAGGAACAGACTGGGCATCCTCAGGTATCTAGGAGGAAGATCTCTAAGCCCAACCCTACAGTGACACACTTCCTCCAACAAAGGCCATACCTTCTAATAGTGCCAATCCCAGGGATGAGCATATATAAACCATCACAGGGGGACAAATGACACCTGTGTAAATAACAGCTTCCTTCTGTTGAGTGCATTGCTGTCATGCACAACTTTCTGTACAGACATAATTTCTACTACAAAAACTAAATGAAGCTCAGGAGCTACTAAATCACTTGCATTGCATTTAGTCAGAAAAAAATCTTAGTTCCTGTATTGCTTTTCCTTCTTAGGTGTGCTAATCAGATTCCTTAGATGCATAACTGTCATTCTTATATGGGATATAGGGCAGATTAGCAGCACTAAGTTCAATATCTGCAACTAGTCACTTGATACAAGTTTAGTGGTAATGTTTATATATTAAAATATCTAAATAAATTTAAGTTGATAATTTTTAAGAATATGACATTTGCACTATAAGCCACAATCATTTTATTTTGCAGGCTTATTCCTCAGTTAGAATAGTATGAATTTATGGTAGTTGGAATGGATAGAAAATTTGAGATGTATATTTTTTCATATAAATCATCCCTTAAATGTATAAGAAATCTTGAGGTGTTTTGTGAGAAATGTTTTGTGCCTCAGGTATGAAATATTTTTTCCTATGAATATGCATTTTTGGAGAGTGCAGACTGAGTCCATTGAATTGTACTTGAAATTATATCAATTTATAAAATAGGTTATTTGGTATACCAGTATGATCTGGTCAGACTTTGTTTATAATATAATTGTTTAGCTGGGGGGCTCAGATGTATTACGGTGGTAATTACAGCTCACTGAAGCATGTGAATGTTACTGGATCAAAACCAGATTTTTTCAGTTTCTGGAAATTTGATAATAAAATTCTGAATGTGAACATAGCAGTTTTAAAGTTTTTGGTAATATGAGAAATGAATTTTTATAACCTATTCTAGGCTGCGTTGTATATTCCCAAAGTCTTTGATATGTGATTCTCTATAATCCCTAAAAAATCTCAGGAAGATGGTGGGTTTTTATCTCTCTGTTCCCACAAGGTAGCCTGTTTTTCCATTGTTGAAAGCTCTTAGAAATGTGATTATAGCAATTCTCATAAGAATAGAAAAGAATGTTGTACAGAAACTTCTTAAAAATCTATTCAAAAAGTTTGTCTGCCAAACCACATTTATAGTCATATTCAAAAGGGTTATGAAATGGTAGTGAAGTGTGCAGACAGCTTGCCTCTGTGCTTTTTCCCAGAAGTTCCTCTTCCCCCACTCTCTGCATCTTCCAGCAGCAAGCTAGAGGCTTCCTCTGCTCCCTGGCCATCAGAGARGACAGGTCTGGCACCAGAATATCACTGTCCCTGTTTCCACAGAGGCAGACCTTAAGGAATCCCTTCCCCCCAAGGAATCACAGATGCTAGCTTGAGTAGACACATGGCAGTCTCCCTTGCCTCCGTGTGTGTGTGTGTGTGTGTGTGTGTGTGTGTGTGTGTGTGTGTGTGTGTGTAAAAGCCAAACATCCTTGGGAAGACTGATGACCCATGTTTGGATCATGAAAGAGAAATAATCAAGAGTCACAGACAGCTATGGCCAGTCATAAAATACACTAGTTCCTGATGGCACCATAAAGATTCTCCTTTGGCCAGGAGAGTTCCCCCTCCCAGTCGCAAAATTATGCCTGAACAAATGATATCATGTGGTACATGCCTTTAATCCCAGCACTTGGGAGGCAGAGTTCAAGGCTGGCTAGGTCTACAAAGTGAGTTCCAGGACAGCCAGGGCTACACAGAGAAACCCTATCTCAAAAGCCAAAACCAAAAAAAAAAAAAAAACAAAAAAAACAAAAAAACAAAAAAACAAACAAACAAAAAAAACAAACAAAAAACAAAACAAAGAAAAATGACTTGCTTAGTTGCTTCTCCAGTCACCCTAATATCCAAAGAATCCCTACCTATGCTGTATATAAATGAGAAGCTCTCTAGACTCTAGGTCAGGCTCCCCCCTGCACAGGAGGAAGGTTTGCATTCCAAGTCTGACTCAAAATAAAAAGACTCTTTTGCACATTTACATCGGGCCTAGCAGTTCTTGAGCTCTCCTGGGGTTCCCGTGGAATCACTGACACTAAAGAAGGAGGATGACATATTTAAATTACAATTATTATTAGCCTTTAATATAGCTTTAATATAGCTTTTCCAAACCTATATGTTTTCCAAACATTTCTGAATTGAAAATAAAAATGCAGAAAACCTGACAGCCACTCAGCCTGGGAATCAGGTGGGTGATCTTTAATATATACCTCCTCTCCTCCAATTCCCATCCCTCAGTCTTATCCCCAGGCCTGCAGTATCCCATGCTGGGCCCTCCTTCCTCACTATCCCCTTTTCCAGAGTGTTGGATCAAAGCTTCCTCCTAGATTTAAACTTTCTGTCCTATAGGAAGCTCCTTTAACAGGAAGAGAAACAACTCAGAGTAGCTTCAGGAAGTCCCTTACACGGACCAGATTCAGTAGGCATTGACTTTTCAGAGTAACAAAGCTGTCAAGAAGCCAACGTACTAAGAAGGCTCCAAGACAAGACCGCTGTCTGGAGGAAGCAGAGACCAGCCTAGATTCCTGGAAGAGATTTACACTAGAGAATTGAAAAGGACATTCTCCAATCTGTTGAGGTGTCTGTAGGTTGCGCATTGTGCTCCATGTTCCCACTTTTTGTCTGGAGAGAGGGAGAGGACTAGATGGAGGGAAGGGGGGAGGGAGGAGGTGATGGAGGGAAGGGGGAGAGGGGAAAGTGATGGAGGGAATGGGGAGGGGGAAGATGATGGAGGGGAGCATGAGGAGAAGGGAGGGGGAGTGAGGGGGAGAGAGGGGAAGGGGGAAGGAGGGATGAAGGAAAGAGAGAAGCTTCTTTCCAGGAAAAGCTTTGTCACACAGCACTTGTGAACCCACAGATCTCCTTCAGGACTACGACCTCACCCCATTTCTTTGTCTCAGCCACCAACATGAAGACTCACTCTTCTCTAGAAACTCACTGGCCATACCTGCCTTAATGATCTTCAATCAGGTTCCTGTCCTCCAACTATTATTTCCCAGTCTTATCCCCAGTCTAGTAGCAGCCTACCTGCTGGGGCCTCTTTTACCAGTGAAGTCCACAGGTCTTCTTCAGTCTTCCTATCTCTCCCTTTGTGTAACCTGACAACTGGAGGCACTCTCTGCCTGAAACCCTGCTGGGCACTCCTGTCTGGGAATCAGGTAGGCATATCTTAATTCCCCTTCCTGCCTTTTCTATTAAATTCCCCAGTCTCATCCCTAGCCCTGAAGCAGGCCAACTGCAGGAGCCTGTTCATCTTTAGTAACTACAATCGTTAGAGACGCCATAGATCCCCAAGGTCTCACAACTAAGACCTAATAGATACCTAATAGATACCTAATAGTCTACATGCCCCTTACATTTTCTGAATAGCCAGAGGCTCTCCCAAACTCCCCAAACCAGAACCAGACATGCCTTATAGCCCAAATTCCTCTATCTTTCAGTATGACTGAGACAAGGCCAGTTCCTGTAGGCCCTTAAGCAAATAGAGCCCATCTTCTTGGAAGAAATAACTTGTACCCTGAATTGAGTTTCCATATAATTATACTTTCTTGGATGCCAGGGATTGAATTAAATCAAGAAACGTTTTTTTCCAAGTTAGTTTGTTTTCAGATTTGTTGGAAATAAACTGCCTAGCAATTTAGAGACTTTGAGTTTTGACCCAGATTAATGAAGTCAATCTGAAAAAGATTTTCATTCTCATCTCCTGGTTTGCTTCCCTGCCTACTGTGACCACATCAAGGTTCTCTTCAAAAGATGTCTCTAACACAAACTTTAAGAGAATGAAAAAGGAATTGAAGATATCAGAAGATGGAAAGATCCCCTTTGCTCATGGATGGGTAAAATGAATAAAATAAAAGATGCTATCCTATCAAAAGCAATATGCAGATTCACTGCAATCCCCACAGAAATTCCTACATAATTGTTCACAGATCTTGACAAGACAGTTCTCAGTTTTGTATGCAAATATAAAACAAAGCAGGAGATCTAGCACAATCTCTAATAATAAAAGAACTACTAGAGATGAGATAACAACATTCCCAATCTCAAATTGTACTAATTCTTGTAGTAAAAATAGACTTGCATTGACATAAGAACAGACATGAGTCTATATAACTATGGCCATCTAACATTTTTTTTAAATAAAGTAGCCAGAAAAAGACACTTGAAAAAAGACAGCGTTGTACACAAATGATGCTGGTCAAGCTGGATGTCATCATATTAAAAATAGCAGCCTTATTTATAATAGCTAGAAACTGGAAAGAACACAGGGGTCCCTCAACAGAAGAATGGATACAAAAAATGTGGTATATATACACAATGGAGTACTATTCAGCCATTAGAAACAATGAATTCATGAAATTCTTAGAGAAATGGATGGAGCTGGAGAGCATCATACTGTGTGAAGTAACCCAGTCACAAAAGAATACCCATGGCATGCACTCACTGATAAGTGGATATTAGCCTAGAATCTTGGAACATCAAAGACACAATCCACCTATCAAATGCTGTCCGACAAGAAGGAAAGAGTGGACCCAGGTTCTGGAAAGGCCCAATGCATCAGTGTAGGGGAATACCAGAACAGGGAA
>BDUI01000011.1:2018856-2061450 GCA_002335545.1 Apodemus speciosus
AGCATCCTTATTTATAATAGCCAGAAGCTGGAAAGAACCCAGATATCCCTCAATGGAGGAATGGATACAGAAAATGTGGTATATTTACACAATGTAATACTACTCAGCAATTAAAGACAATGAATTGATGAAATTTGAAGGCAAATGGTTGGAACTGTAAAATATCATTCTAAGTGAGGTAACCCAATCACAAAAGAATACACATGGAATGCAGTCACTGATAAATGGATATTAATACTCTGAATACTCAAGACACAATTAAGATATCAAATGATTCCCAAGAAGAAGGAAGGAGAGAGCCCTGGTCCTGGAAAGGCTTGACCCAGCATTGTAGGGGAGTACCAGGACAGAGAAATGGGAGTGGGGTGTTTGGGGAAAGGGCAGAGGGAATTGGGCTTATGGGACTTATGGGGAGGGGTGAATGTGGAAATCATTTGGAATGTAAACAAAGAATATAGAAAAAAAGAAAAGTCACTATAAATCTGCTTATAAGCATAATATTAAGTGTTTCATTTTTRAAATGATTTATTTATTTTATGTATGTGAGTACACTGTAGCTGTCTTCAGACACTCCAGAAGAGAACATCAGATCTCATTACAGATGGTTGTGAGCCACCATGTGGTAGCTGGGAATTGAACTCAGAACCTCTGGAAGAGTATTCAGTGCTCTCAACCACTGAACCATCTCTCCAGCACCTTAAGTGTTGAATTTTATTTAAACTTCACTATCAACTTAAAAGATCACACAGTTAATTTAATAAAAATGCAAAAATCCCCTCTGTATCTGCCTCTTACCTAGAGTGTCAGAGAGGAAGGAGTAAAGGGAAGACCATGCTCCCAGAGGTTCTATTCAGCTAGAGTCAGAGGACAAAATGAAAGATGACTGGTATCCATAAAAAATTGATGATATCTTGGATGGGAGGAAAGACAAAGATATGTCTGTATTCATAGTTCAATCATCCTGGTACTGATTTGAAAACCACAAAGTTATGGAAAACCAAAGGTTTTTCAAGCTTAACTTTTAATAAAGTAACTTTAAAAGCCAACACATAGCTCAGTTGACCTGAGGGATTCTCTCCTCCTTACATCTAATTTTGGAACAATCTGACAGATGATAGTATAATAACATTATTACTAAATAATGAATTTTGCCTAAATGATAATGGGTTTATGATAAAAGTGCCCATACCAGCGGAAAAGGTGTAATTGTTATTCTTAATTATGTATATTTCTAAATCTCATTTTAAGAAATTCTAGAACTAATCTTGTAATAATAGTTGCTAATGTATCAATAAAATTAATAGAGAAAAGTGCTTTATCATTTATAAAAGTTAATTCAATATGACAGGAATTTAATTTTACATTGAAAGAATAAAAGGAAAATTAATCAGACATGTTTCCTATAAATATTTGATGAGGAAAAGCTACATCAAGCATAAACATTTCACTGTTTCATAGTATTTGTTCATTTTCGACAATAGGCCATTYCTGTTAACATATGCTTGCCTATGAAAATGTCACTATGTTACATCATTTGAGCCTTGATGTCTTAGGAGTTACTTTTGAGGGTTATTTCACCTGTTGGTCATTGCATTTAGTACCATGAGTTCTTTTGCTTCATATCTAGTGTTACTTATAAAATGATATGCAAGTGACCCTTGAGAAATGGTTTGAATGTCTCATTGCCCACTCACTCATTTTAACATCTCAGTGACTCATATCATCTTCACTCACTCATGGCCCAAACTTCTGGACTCATGTTCAATATTCTCTAAGATACAGTTGTGTTCCCAACAACAAAAAGCACCTCCATTGCATAAATATAAATGT
The DNA here is from genome assembly GCA_002335545.1 of Apodemus speciosus. Taxonomy (NCBI): domain Eukaryota; kingdom Metazoa; phylum Chordata; class Mammalia; order Rodentia; family Muridae; genus Apodemus; species Apodemus speciosus. The sequence goes on from BDUI01000011.1 coordinate 2,020,687, forward strand.
AGTAAGGTTTCTCAATTATTCTTCTCAAACCTCTTCCTCAGTATTCTCCTTTACTGGGTAGATAGAACTTATTTTCAATTTCAGCTTTCACATCATCTCCTCTAGGAAGCAAACATCCTTAGAGCTGATTGTATGTTTTCCTGAAAATGTTGCACAATTAGATGCAAATATTATTTTTTTAAATTGATATTTTATTAGATGTTTTCTTTATTTACATTTCAAATATTATCCCCTTTCCTCGTTTCCCCTCTGAAAACACCCTATCCAATCCCCCCTCACCCTGCTCACCAACTCATGCCCTCTTGCTTCCCTGTCCTGGCATTCCCCTACACTGGGGCATTGAGCCTTCTCAGGAACAAGGGCCTCTCCTCTCTTAGATGTCCAACAAGGTCATCTTCTGCTTTAGATATGACCAAGGTAGAAGACTTTCTTATCTATTTCTGAAAGACATGTTGTTGAATAAACAAATATCTAATATATTTGCAAGTATAACCAGCAGTAGGTCCTGGACACCATCACCGGATCCTGGTCACCAACATATAACTTTTCTGATATAAAGAAAAGTCAGTTTAATTGATAACCAGAGACATAAAGACAAAGTCACATAAAGTAATATAATATAAAATCTTTTCTCAATAATACAGCAAAAGTAAAATTAAGACTCAGTGCTTCTGGGTCAGTACTGCATGGCTTTTATTTTTTCCAAACCTAGTGATTATAAAAGGTAAAAATTTTTTTGCATGTGTTTTGACTATTAGATAAAATCATATAATTTCTGTATTATACAAAAATAAGAAATATATTGAAACTATTCATCTTTTTGGAAATTACTGATATCCAGTTGCTCAAAAGCTTATAGTTTATAATTTATTTTTCTCATCTGAAATTTCTATCTTTATTTTGAAAGTATTTTTTAAATGACAGGTATCCAAAATTGTTTTGTTTCATGATTTGGAGAGAAGAAGCATGTTTTTACTAAGCATTGATATGTAACCATGAACATTTATGTTGAGCAGGATACTTTAATATATGCACATACCATACAATGGTGAAATCACAGTAACTAGGCATGAATCATTTATGTTATGGGCATTCAAAATTGCTTTACTAGTTATTTTGAATGTATGATTGGCATCCATTACAATCTCTCACTCTGTCATATGGCATTGGAAGTTACTCGGCTTCACTGCACCTTCTAGCCATTACCCTCCCTCCAGCCATGTTTTCTTCTCCACTGTTCCTGCAGCCTGGTAAGCACTATTCTTTCTGACATAGGTGAGAGTATATTGTTATTGTGGGTTTTGTATGTGCTTTATTTGACACTACACAACATTCTACCTTTTATTCTATACTGCATAATATAAAATTTTCACTTTTGTACCCTTTTCCTGCCTTCTTTATTTTTTCTTTTTTCGTTACAATTTTTATGACATTAGGATCTTGGCTTGGCCTTAAAAGACACAATCCTACTCCGCCAGCCTGCTAAGTATGGGAATTATAGGCATGTTTCTCCGTGTCTAGACATAGCAACTTTCCTTTATTCAGTGATTATTCAATTGAAATCTAGGATAATCCTGCATCTTAGCTAATTTGAATATTGCTACAATAAATATGCTGCTATAGAAATATTTTTTTGTTGTTGTCCAAATGCCCACTAGAGGGACAACTGCATCATGATAATTCTGTTTCTAGACTATGGTGGTCTGAATAAGAATGGCCGTATCAGGTTCATAGATTTGAATGCCTAGTCATTAGGGAGTGGAATTACTGTAGAAACATTGGGATATAGGCTTGTTGGAATAGGTGTGGGTTGTTGAATTTGTTGTGGCCTCCTTGGAGGAAGTGTTTAGCTGGGGATGGGCTTAGAGGTTTCAAACATCCAAGCCAGTCCCAGTGGCTACCTCTTCCTGATGTCTGCAGTTCCAAATGTAGAGCTCTCCGCTACTTCTCAAGCACTATGTTGTCCTGTGTGCCCCTATGATCTTTGCCATGATGATAATGAACTAAACCCTTGAAACCATAAGCAAGCCATAATTAAATGCTCTCCCTTATAAGAGATGCAGTGTTTACAATGTCTCTTCCTAAGCCTAATGTCTCTTTCTACGTCTAAGTCTTCTTATTAAGGCATAGACTATTGAGAAAATTCCATTCTCTTTCATGGTGTCTGTTTTATATTTCCACACACTATATGTAGACTTATCTTTTCTCTATATATTTGCTTATATATCTTTCTGTCTCTCTGCCAATACTCAGCCTGACAAGATATGATGTTGTCTAACTTGTTTTGATTTACATTCTAATAATTAATATTTTAAACATTTTTGGTATAATTGTTGGCCATTTGTAAGTCTGTGAAATTCTTTATTCAAAATCATTCCCCCATGCCTTTTGTCTGTTGAGTTCTCCATATATTAATATTCTTAATGGACAGAATAAATTATAAATATTTTCTTCTATTCTACATGATATTTTTTTTTTACTTATTTGGCTAAAGCAAATGCTTCTTAGATTTTTAGAACATTCTAGAATGCTCTAGACTGCTGCTACTTACAGAGTCACATACAAGTCATTTCTTATGCTAACAATAAAACTATTGAGCAGTTTAAAGTATTTTATCTATTTATTCTTCCTATAGTTTCATATTTTTGGCATTACATTGAATTTGAATCATGCTCTGTGTGTGTGTGTGTGTGTGTGTGTGTTTTATGTGTGATGAGAGACTGGGAAATAGGATTAAGAAAAGGTGGAAAGAACAAAGTGTTGAGGTGGTGAATGTGGTCAAAGTATGTGACATATTTGTATGAAAATGTTATGAGACTCATCAGTATGTTAAATGAATAGCAAATACTTTAACATTGATTTATGTGAATAAATATATAAATTAGGAAAATACAGAGAACTCCATCAAATGAATGGTGCAAAGACCACAGACAGCAAGCATCATTTTATTCCTTTATGGCAATTGTCTATATTTCTTAAATTTCAGTGACTTTCATTTTAATTTAATTACTAGCTTATTTTTCTAGGCTCAGAAAGTAGTTGAATGATAGAGATAAATAAAATATATCAGAAATACTCTCACATAGAAAAATGATGTTAAATGGAAAACCAGAAAAAATGGGTGAAAAAAATGTTCCATAGTGAGACAGTGGGATGCATATAAAATAAGCAAAATGGTGTTCCCCAGAGAATTAGATGGAACAGCTACAGTACCTGCAAGGAAAGCCAAGGTACAAAAAACTTGTGCCAACCTAATATTGTTCCAACATTTCAAGTCTATTTTTCTTTGTTTACTTGTGTGTTTTGTTTAACATGCTATTTTATGTTAATAAAATTCAGCTTTCAATAGGTTTATATATCATCGATATATTAAGTATTGCAGTTAAATGCCCAAACATTAGCAATTGTTTTAGAAAATCTAAAATATTCAGTTTCTATAGATATAACAAAATATAATGATATAACAAAAATGCTAATCCTTACTTTAAATGTCTATATTGCTTATGTCAATGCACTTTCTCAATCTTGTCTTTGCAATTTTCAAAAACTTGATTGTATACTTCAAAGCGCATGTCATAGTAATATGTGACATTTACTTATTATTTATTAAACATATAGCAAGATCTGGAAGGTGTCAGGTACTGCACAGTTGTATAAAAATACAGATAGAAAGCTACATCACTTGTGATCCAGAAACTTAGAGTCTGTTTGAAGGTTCTTGAAACTGATCATGAGGTTGAAAAACATGCCATGCACAAGCAGAGGTAGAAATTTGAGGTTCTGGGAAAGTTTACCACAGGAAAGGAGAGCTTAGTGAAGCTTTGAACAATCATACAATGAAGAAGAGTTTTAAGAACATACATAGAGGCACAACCCTCTAACATCAGCTTTAATAGATATTGTGCTTGGTGTGAGTGAAGGGTAATGAGCAATGAGTTTAGGCAACTTTGATCTTCCAGAGTCTTGAGTGACCTGTTAAGGACATTTTAATTTTTCCTAAAGAATATAGAAAAGTTGGGCTTAAGTTCCCCATTCTTGAACTAGATGTCAAAAGCAGTCTTCTAAGGTATTTAGTTGGAAGTGTTATGTCAGCTCTCCATGTAAGCAGCTTTGACAGTTCATCAGTGGTGTGGTCGACACAGACTACATTCCTAGAAATTGACAACCACAAAAGCATTTCCCCCTTTGCATTGTGAAGGTTAGACATAAATAGAATTAATGTTTCGGCCCATAACAAATGAATGATCACATTAATTTGTTCCAGTGAACATTAACAAGATCTGTGTTAACTATCTTGACTTAGCTCATTCTGACTGCTTCAACTGAATACCACAAACAGCCTAGTTTATAAACGTCAAACGGTCCAGTCCTCTCTCAGTTCTGAAGGATATGTTGGCCAGGATCATGGCCATGAGAGTACATGTCTGCTGAGTGCTCCCTTTTCATGGAGTGTGGCCTGTAGCAGTGTCCCAGTCATGAGGGCTTTGCTCTTGGCCTGCTTCTGGGTTAGCGTGGTCAGTGTCATCCTGTGAATCTTAGGACAGTATAACCATCCAGACTTTTGCTGCAGCTGAGTTTATTTGGGGGATTGGCCATTTTGTGAACCTAGCTTCTCAGATTCCATGCACCCCAGTCTCTGCTTCTTCCTTTTTTTTATCCAGAAGCTATTTTATATCTGATTTTAAAACAATTGATTTAAACCTTCAGAGAAACACAGAAGTATTTGTTCCATAAAATGAAACTGAACACTTAAAAATGAAGATAAATATGATCATCCAAATAATCTCTGTGTAACACTCCATTTCCCAAGAAGCCAAGCAGGTAATAAGAACAAAGTGGGAGATGTCGTGGATCAATTAACACAGATAGTTGACTATACATTCACAGCAGATACACAGATGTTCCTCTGTGAATTAGCCTTCTAGTACAGGTAGAAAGATTCTCTTGAATTACATATTTAAAAAATAGGACACATAAAATTTGATCTGGACATGAGAATTTATCAGGTCCATATAACTATTAAAACTTACATAGAATTATCATTTTCTTAGATTGAACTTTAATTATGTAGTTTATTGTAATTCTCTCACAATATTTTATTAGTGAGTTTAGAATTATTTTATTTTATTTTATATATTTACATTTCAAATGTTATCCTCTTTCCTGGCCTCTGCTCTGCAAACCCCCTATCTCATCCCTCCTTACCCTGCTTCTGTGAGGGTGCTCCTCCACCCATCTACCCACTCCTGCCTCACCGCCCTAGCATTCCTCTACACTGGAGCATCAAGCCTTTACAAGACCAATGGCCTCCACTCCCATTGATAAGGCCCCTTTAGCTCCTTCATTCCTTCCTCTAACTCCTCCATTGGGGTCACTGTGCTCAGTCTGATGGTTGTGAGCATCTGCATCTGTAGTTGTTAGGATCTGCCAGAGCCTCTCAGGAGACAGCTGTATCAGGCCCCTATCAGCAAGCACTTCTTGGCATCTGCAATAGTGTTTGGATTTGGTATCTGCATGTGCGATAGATCCCTAGATGGGGCAGTCTCTGGATGGCCTTTCCTTTAGTCTCTGCTCTACTCTTTGTTCCTGTATTTCCTTTAGACAGGAGCAATTCTGGGTTAAAATTGTGGAGATGAGTGGCTGTCCCCAACCTTCAACCATGGGCCATGCCTCATCTCTGGATATGGTCTTGACAGGTTCTCCCTAGAAATTTCTTCTGCAAGGGTTTTCACTTTATGCAGTTAAAAGAGAATAATGATGGGAAAACTGTTTCTTCTTAACTCTGTAACATTTGACAAATTCAAAAAACATGAACTTAAGAATCTTATCCTTGGAATATGGGTCTGGTTTATGCAATAATATTTAGTTTTATAATAAATGTATCATATAAAGCAAAATATATGTTAAATTGTAAAAATTCTGTGAGTTTAGGACCTAAAATGTGGATATTATTTGCCTGGGAATAATATATTACAACAGAATGCACTGAGAAGATATGAGGATGAGTGGTCTGTATCTTCTTATAGTAATATTGACTACTGTTCTATCGTGGTAAGATCAATGATTTATCATATTTTTTCTGAGAGTTTCTTTGCTGCTACATGCTACTCATTGATTCGTGACTGTAAATTTGCCAGTTGTTTATCAAAAGAACCTTAGAGAATCACAGAATTGGACAGAGGTTGAGCACCACTCAGTAGCAGTTAGCTGCTGCCAATGCTTAGGGTGCCTACCATGCAGGTTCTGGAGCCACTGCCAGCTGTAGGAGGATTTCTATAGTTTATCTGGTTCATGGCCTCATATGTTCTCGTTTTCAACTGGCTGGCTCTGCAACTCCTAATGACCGAAAGAGCTCCCATTCGGCTTAACTCTTCAAAGTTTCAGCACCTTCTAATAGCAGCAAGCTTTTGACCTTAGAGATCATTCCAGATCAAGTCAAACATGCTTGATAAACTTCCTGTAACCAGATTTCCCTCAGAAGAGTGGTTTTTACAGACCCCCAACTTAACATGAATACAAGTCAAGGAGAAGGAAATGAAGAAGTATGGAGAATGACCCTTGCCCAACTCCCCTGCAGTGGGGTGGATGGTGCTGGTTACTTGAATACTCAGAAATGATCTCTGATTTGAATGCTGGTTCATATATAATCATTGCTGTTTACTGATGCATATTCTATCCACATTGTAATAGTCTGCACTTGTACATTACGTTGACATCTGTTATATTACAAACACCAAATAGCTGTTGATCCACAGAGCAAATGAAAATATTATTTTATGCATTTTTATGAAAATAGCAGCTAAGCAAGTTCGGAGACTAAGAGGAGTGTGGGGAGAGGCTGGCTGCTGAGTGTGTCGTTAACTCACCAGGCTTCGCGCGTTAGAGCCACTCTCATTTTTCTCAACAATATTGAAGGCAAATGCTAAGCAGGTTACTGCAATTAGTTTTCTGTAAAGGTAATGACCTGCATTATATGAATCTTACTGCTACCTTGTTATTTACTCTTCATGGCTTCTGGCTTTACCCACAACAGCAGTGTGCTCTGACCTTGCAGACATTTATTTTGTATGAAAATTTCCATCCCTTTTCATCTTGACCAAGACCAGAATTTCTTTTACCTTTGCAGTGATTCTGTCTTTCAGAGCTGCGAAATCATTTTTCTACTGTATGAAGTCAAATATCTTGTTGAAAAGGCAGTCTCTTATTCTCATTGTTAAAAACTCATTTTCTTTCCTATTTATCTTAATATATCTCACAGTTACTTAAATCAGGGAATAGGAATGACTGAATGAAAAGAGCCAGTGTTCTCTGGCCTTTCTTCTGAGAGCTGGAAAATTAGGCTTGCCCTCTTCCTAGGAGAGTACTATGGAATAGCTGAGGCACGACAGGGATCTGAGAAATAAAAGGTAAATCGAGAAAACTAGAATAGAAGACATTTTCTGTATTCTGGGAAAGAAAAGAGCCTCAACTTATTGACTAAAGATTTAAAGATCCTTAGGATGCTTAACCAGTATGTAGTTTTATTTATTTATTTATTTACTTATTTTTGTCAAAAGGTAAATGAGTGGAGCTTTAGAATTTCAGCAGAGTGATTTCATGGACATAATGAGGTCAATAAGCTAAAAGTGGGCTCTTGGGCTTAGAAAAAAATGATTTACTCATGAAAGGAATTTTTAATTAAATGGAAAGCCCTTCATCCAAATAGAACAATTTGCTAGGTAGAGATAAGAGTGAGAGATAGGCCTGAGAGGAGAAGATAACCCAGTGTGAGGTTGCAGGGGTTTTAAAAACCAAAGCTCACATTGGAATACGCCTGTAGCCTTCAGCATCCTGGTGTTGCATCACAATAAAGCACACAGAGTGGCACCATGAGCGTCATCTGCCACTGGGGTAGCCTATACTGTGAACCTGCACATACTAGCTCTCTTGACTAGTGTCACAAATTCCTACAAAGTGCCCGTAAATAATAGAAAGTTATTCCTGCACAACACTAGGAGCCTAAATTCTGAAACCAAATCATTGGCAGGGCCATAGGCCTCTTAGGGCGGTCCAACCCTTCCCAGACTCTACATCACTTCTGGTAGTTGCAAAAGGCTAGACCTATGTTCCTCCCTCTGTAGCACTTGCTTTCATTAGATAGCTCATGGATCTCAATCTCTTTCTTCTGCCCCCTCCATCTTCTTATAGACCTGTGTGTTTTCTTTGGGTGAGGATACATTCTTATCTTAATATTGCAGTTGAATTTTCTGTGTGAAAACATTTCTAAGAAAAACCTTCAGATCAGGATGTACTTTCATGAAGTTTTGATTTCCTGTTCTTTCCTTTGTGGGTAAATAGCACTGTTATAAATACTTTTAAATCATTAATGAGTTTTCTAATTTAAGTTTTGTCAATCTCTGCTCTAGGTTTACGTATTGAATGATTATGTTAGAAACAAGAATAGTTAGTTCTTACAAAATTAAAATATTATCTATTTAGTTCAAATCTTTGTTTAACTTGTGAGAATACCAAAAGAGTACCACATGTTTTTGTTTTAGAAAACTTTTGTATGTATTGTAAATTTATGAGGACAGGTATGCTCTTTAGTTTTTTGTTTTTGTTTTTGTTTTTTTTGTCACCTTGTCACAATGTTTTGGAAGAGAAAACTTTCCTTTAGAAAATTTCTCCACCAGATTTTCTGTAGGCAAATCTGTGAGGCATTCTTGATTAATGGTTTTTGTGCAAGGGTCCAGCCCACAATGGGCAATGTCATTCCTGAACCAGCAGACCTGAATGTTATAAGAAAGCAGGCTAAGGATTTGATAGATGGCTCAGTGGTTAAGAACACGTGCAGCTGTTGTAGATAGCCCAGATTCTCTTCTCAGTACTGACATGGTAACTCACAACCATTCATAGCTCCAGTTACTAGAGATCTGCTGCCTTCTTCTGAACTCTGGGATACCAAACATACACATAGTACACATTCATATGTGCAGGCAAAACCCTGCTACACATAAAGATATAAAATAAGTAAATTTTAGGTGTGTGAAAATCAGGCTAAGCAAAAAAATCATGGCGAGAAAGCCAGTAGGCAGGGTTCCGAGGTGGTCTGGGCCCTGCTTCAGTTCCTACTTCCAGATTGCTGTTGTGAGTTCTGCCCTCAATGTTGGCTTCCCTCAATGTTGAACTGTGATTGGGATGTGCAAGATTGGGATGTGCAAGCCAAATAAATCCATTCCTTCCTATGATGCTTTTAGTTATCTTTTCACAATTGAAAACAAACTAAGAGATTTCTCATAACATAAACATATACATAATGGTGTCTTTAATTATCAAAATAATTAATGAACAAGTATAATATCAGCTGATATTATATTTAACTCATCTTTTTTCTTTCCCAGCATACAGTGCAGGCAATCCATCATGTATGATGGCAGACTCTCATGTGCTATCTTTACTATGACAGCTCCACAGGCTTTATAATTTCAGGGACCTAGGAAATTTCAATGAGTCCTGGTCAGATAATTTGTAATTATTTTGTGTTTTGCCTGTATTTTCAAGGATTTTTTTGAGACAGGGTTTCTATGTAAAGCCCTGGCTGTCCTGGAACTCATCTGTAGACCAGGCTAGCCTCGAACTCAGAAATCCACCTGCCTCTGCCTCCCAGAGTGCTGGGATTACAGGCATGCACCACCACTGGCTGGCTAAGAAAGGTTTACTTTTCTGTGTAGGATAGATGTATAAGAGTGTATTTTCTATTTTCATGAATAAGCTGGGGGTTTTATACTTTTGGGAAAAGGCTAAAGAAACAAGAGCCTCTTTTATTAAATCATACTAAGACTATATACTTTCAACATGACTTACAAAGTTTTCACCCTCATCACCTGTTAGATAGTACCTGTCAGGTTTCTTCATACCGTTCAGTCTTTCAATCTCCATTACAGACTGTAATACTGGCAGAAAATGGCAAGTCCCGGTACACATTTAAAGAACTGGGAGTTAGTCTCGACCTTCTAAATGGAAGACTGTCTGTATTTTCTGTTGTGTGCTGGTGAACTCTCATTTGTGTTTGTTGAATCCTTCTTTACATCAATGTGCAGAATCCATTTTCAATTTCATTTGTACAGACAAACTGTGGTCTTCATTTCTAACACTGCTCATACCAGAGCTTCTCCCTCCCATCTGCACCAGGGATGCCATTTTCTGTATTTGTACTAGTCGAATGCTTTATCACAGACTGTGTTATAGCTTAGCACCACTGACCTCATTGATTTTTCTTTGATTATTCGCATATGGTAAGGTTGACTTTCTGAGATCGAGAATTATGTTTTGACAAATGCATACTGTCATGTGTCTATTGTTGTTTATCATCCCAAACAGTTACACCAGAGAAGAATTCCATGTGGTTTATTAAATTAAGCCTCCTCTCGACTCCAAGGTATACATATCCATTGATCTCTATTATTTCTCTATAGTTTTACTTTTTCCAGAATTTCTAAGTACAGTCTTATGGTGTATTTCAGACTGCTGTCTTTAAATTAGCAACATATATTTAAAATTCATTCAGTTTGCATTGTGCATTGATCATAGCTTTGAATAGACTGCATTTTGTGATAATCTATTCTATTCGTGTTATCCATTTACTTATTTTTAAAAGATAAACGAACAGTTTGTGAGCTTCTATTTTTCATCAATATAAATGAAGATAATATAAATGTTTATAGATTTATTTTTGTGATTTTTTTCAAATCATTTGTGTATAACTGGAGTTTAATTTGGTGATCAAATTCATATTTAGCCTTATATGAAGCTTTCAGAGCCCTTTCAAAGTTTCTATAACAGTGCACATTCACAGCAACAATAATGAAGACTCACTTGTTTCACACACCAACATGACATTGACATTGTCACAATTTGGATTTCAATAGCTCCTGTTGGTGTATTCAGAGAATGCCACTGTTGGTTGATCAACATTTCCATTTAGGCAGATGATGTTCTACAAGGCTACAGATGCTCCTACTCCTGGCCAGGTACTCTGTCATTTGTTAAGATTTTTCTCCCTCTTAATATTGTGTTGTTTTCTTACTGCTCAACTTCAGTAAATTCTTAATTTTAATTTTTTATATTTGAAAATATATCTTTTTTCTGAATGTTGATCTGTAAATACTTTTCTAGTTTTGATATTTTGCAGTTCAGGTCTTAATGTCACTTGTAGAACAGTTAAAATTAAACATGCTGCCACCTGAGGCCTTGCTGCCACCTAATCGCATGTTGTACCTGGAAGCCATATTTATGTCTGAGATTAGGGCTGCTGCAGGGGACCAGGTCAATGTCCCTGTTCTGTACTGAAGTGGGAGGCCATGTTGATATCTGTTAATTATGCATGTTGATGACCGGGGTCCTTGCTGCTGCCTGAAATCAAGATCAGTGCTGCTGCCCACTGCTCTGGGTCACGAATCAATTTTGGCAGTGGTATCAGTGACTGTAGACCCAGAACTGAAAATGAGAGACATTGAAGGCTTCTGTGACTTACCTGCCCCACAGTGGGTGAAAAAAGACTCCACATAAGAAGCTTTTGAAAAGAATCCTTAAAAATTATGATAAAGATACTGAAGTATATCTGATGGCGGGGCAGAGGTAGGGTGTACAGGGGACGGGGAGGTCGTGGAGGAGTCAGTTATTTTTTATGGCCTAGCTACTGGAAATTGTAGCATGTTCAAATGAATATATGGGGAAAACAAGTTGGACTTGGTATATTTTTCTTTTTGAGGGGGAGGGCACAAGGTTGGGAGACTGGACCTGGGAGGAATGGGAAGCAAGTGTTATTGGAATAGATTGCATGAAATTCCCAAATAATTAATAAAAATATTATATTGGGAAAAATTTAAAATTCCAACTGTCTTAGGATTTCCATTGCTATGAAGAGACACCATAACCAAGGTAACTGTTATTAAGGACAACATTTAATTGGGGCTGGCTTTCAGGTTCAGAGATTCATTCCATTATCATCGTGGTAGGACACATGACAGTGTCCAGGCAGATATGGTCATGGAGAAGGAGCTGAGAGTTCTATAGCTTGCTCTCACTGCACCCAAGAGAAGCTGTCTCACAGGCTGCTAGGAAGTTGCTATCTTCTGCACAGGGCAGAGCTTGAGCTTAGGATATTAAAGCCTACCTACACAATGACACACTTCCTCCAAAAAGGCCACAACTATTCCAACAAAGTCATACCTCCTTTTATAGTGTAAATTCCCATGAGCCATGCTTATTCAAACCACCACACCAACTTAAACACGTTTTCTTTTATTCATTGTGTTTTGGGTGTTAAACTATATTCAATGATTCATTCTTACCTCAACAGTTCTTCATTGCATGTCAGATTTGCTGACTTTTTTTTTTTTACATTTAGATCTGTGGTTCAGTTTTGAGTTAATGTTTGTGTAAAGGGTGTTCTTCCCTCTGTCTTTCCTTTTCTCTTCCCTCCCTTCCTTCTCCCTTTACTCTCTCCTTTCTTCTTCCCTCTGTTCCTTATTCCTTCCTCTACATATCTCTTTCCTTACTTCTTTTCTATCTGGACAGCCAATTGTAATTTATCTCACAATTTCATCTTTTGTTTGTGTAATTAGAAATGCCATTTAAAATTTTAATATTCAAAACTCTTTTCTTTCTTTTTAAGATTTATTTATTTATTWTATCTAAGTACACTGTAGCTGTCTTCAGACACACCAGAAGAGGGCATCTGATCTCATTACAGATGGTTTGATCATTACAGATGTAATGAGATCTGATCTCATTACAATATGGTTGCTGGGATTTGAGCTCTAGACCTCTAGAAGAACAGTCAGTGCTCTTAACTGCCGAGCCATCTCTCCAGCCCAACTCTTTTCTTTCTATGCAGGAAAACAATTGACTATTGAATGGCGATCTTATACCAAATAACTTTTCTGTATCCAAAAATTGCTCAGAGTTTTAAAAACTGACTTTTATATATTTTAATAATAATACTACCTGTCAATAGACAGTTTATTTCTATCATTAACCCTGTAAAAACTTGCTTTCTGTTCCCTTTTATTTATTAAACTACCTAAGAATTCTAGTACTCCATTGAATAGTAATGGGAAAAGAGAGTATCTTATCTTGTCTTCAATTCTAGGTTCAGTTCAAAGTTGAATCACATTCATAAGTCAACTGGTGAAGTATATCACATAAGAGATGAAAAGAAAATATCATGTAAATCATTTCAGAAGCCTGTGTGAAAAACCAGTTTCTAATAATTATTCAAATATTTTAAACAAACACCATACATTTGAGAGGCTGCTCGTCACCTAGTCAGTGCAAAAGGAATTCCTCTTTATGCACAGTTGAGCTCGATTTGATAACATAGTGTTAGGTACTTTACTGTCTATATTCACAAAGGCTAATGTTTCTTAGTAATAACTGTATCTAGTTTTAATTTTAGGACCATGGGTAGGCCATCTTTCTATTGCTGTAGCAATATACTAAGATGACCAATTTTAAAAGAATAAAGGCTATTTCAACTCATACTTCCAGAGATTTGTGGCCAACTGATTTAATTGATCATCATGGTGGGAGATGACTTAGAAAAGGTATGTACATTCGCATCAAAAAGAAAGGTAGGGGCCAGTATTCCAATAGTCTTTTTCAAGGTTATGGTACTAATGAACCTACTTCTTCCCAACAGGCTTTACCAACTAATGGTCCCAATGCCTTCCAATGATATGAGAGGAGGAAGAACCAAGACTAAAACAAATGGATTTTGGTGGACATCTGTCTAGACCATAGTAGGGGTTGTGTTTTATACATGAGTGGGGAAATTTTCTATCTATTTTTGGGAGAACACTATACAAATTACTGTTATTTTTAAAGGATAATTAAAAATTAAATTAATGAAACAATCTTGACTTGATGATATGCTTTTTTAAGACTGAAAAATATAACTTGAATTATTTTGAAAGAAGTGCAGAGTCTGAGTTTATCTATTTATAATTAATTGTGATTTGATAGTTTATAACTTAAAGGATTTGTCTATTTCACTTAAGTAGTCAGAACCATGGGTGAAGAGCTGTTCAGTGCCTTCTAATGTCCTTAGGTAGAGCAATGGTCCTCCCAGTTCATTGCTCATACTGGTAATTTTTATCTTTGGTCCCTTTTCTATTTTAGTGAGCTTAGATATTTATCATTTTTATACAGATTTTCAGAAAACTGACTTAGTTTCATTGATTTTTTTCTCTTTCATTTTCTGTTTCAGTTCCATTAATTTACGTACAATATTTCATTAGTTTTTCTTCTATTTGTACTAGGTTTATTTTTTTCATTGGTTCTAAAGCTAATAGTTATGTTATTGAGATCAATGTCATTTGGCAGCATACAATGTTATTGTGAAACATTCAACGATAAACTTCAATGACGGTTTCTGAAACACACTTGGGAATTGTTGATTGCTCTGGTGAGGCAGAGAGGCAAGTGATAACAGAAATCAGCTTCTTTTGATGTGTCAGTTTTGGGAAAATAGGGCAACCATTTGGGAAACACAGTGTTATGTTGGGAGAGAAACCAGTACTGAGAACAAAGTAAATGTCTGTATAGTCAGATAAGGTTATCTACTGTGGTTTGAATACATTTTTTTTTTCAGTTTGAAAATAGTGCTGAAGCTTCATCCTTATTATGAAGATTGAAACATCACCTGACTGTAGTGCTTCAAGTAAATCTCCTGGGAATGACTAATATTAGATTAATTAATAAAGTTAGAGCCATAGTACTTAACCATGAGAGATGTGTGTGTGTGTGTGTGTGTGTGTGTGTGTGTATGAGAACGAGAGACAGACAGAGAGAGAGATAAAAGAGACAGACAGATAGTCAGATAGAGAGAGACAGAGACAGAGACAGAGACAGAGACAGAGAGAGACAGAGAGAGACCAGAAGAGTTACATAAATCTGTGCTTCCTGTGTGAGACCTGAACCACTCCAGCTAATCTTGTAACAAGAAGACCCTCACCAGATACAGCTCCTTGACTCTTTACATTGTGGGCAAACTCTTCCTCTGCTTTACTGTCCACTTAATTGGTTGATATGTGACTGACACCACTTATAATCTCTGGAAGCTAGCTATTCCCTGCTATGATTCATAGATAACTTCTTGCAGTTTTTTGTTTTTGTTTTTTTTTAAAGGAAGTTAAAATCTTGTTTAGCTTTTGATATTTCCAATGTAGACTTTCCCTTACAGGATGATTAATCACTGCAGTGTTAACATATAATATCTCCAGGGCAGTTTTGGTTTAAAACATTTAGACTGCTCGATGCAATATTTAGTAAGGATCATAAAGAAAGCTCAGCTTTTGAGAATAAAAGACGTGTTCTTTTATCTCATTATTTACATCTGTAACTAAACCCAAAATTTAAATAATACTATTTTTGAAGCATTGCTGCTCTGTTGTTTTTCATCAGTTAAATTGAGAAAACTAATAATATTTGGTTAATTGGATTGTAGCTTACACATTCATTCATTCAGTCATGCTGCTGGTCATCACTGCCTAAGGCAAAGTTTCAGCCTCTATAACCATGTAAATTTCTTGTTTTATTTCTTCTTCTTCCATGAGAAATTCAAATTTTCATTAGAGTTGATTTCCTTTTATGTATACTGAGTATTTTTTCTTTTGTTGCTCATAAATTTAGCAGAACTTTCTAAGTCTGGAACTTCACAGTTCCATTGTTTTCAGGTAAAGCATACTTCGGTGGGAGCCAACACAATGCAAAAAGGAAACCATAAACAGGTAAACTAGCATTCCAGCACATACAACATAGAGGTGCTCTCCTCCTCCATTTCCCTTAAGAAAGGAGAATCCTCTCCCTAGGAATATCAATGAAGTAGAAACATGGGGAGAGGGTAGGTAGGGGAGGGGCTGGGTGGAATAGAGGATAGGAAAACTGTGGTCATGAAAGAACAATGAATGAATAAATAAATGGTTATCCTTAAATTAAAAAAAAAACCTAGAAAGCTTTTCTGAAATAAAAATTAGTTTAGCAAAAAACAAACCTAAACAAAACAAAACACTGCTCTCAATTTTCCCATAATTGTCACTTTTTAGAAGCCTTTCTATCATTCTCATGGATTTGGGTGCACATCTATAACAAGATGTCAATATTCTGCTGGAGGATGTGAAAGAAGCAACAGAAGTGAAACAAATATTAACAGATATCATTTTTATTAATGATTTTATTCATAGAAAGCTTGTAAATTCTATCGTGGATTTGTACCGCATGTGTGACATTTTATGACTGTTGTTTCTGTAGATGGGGAAAAAAATCAATGGATTAATTGGTGGATGAATAGATCAGAGAGTATAGATTGCTTGTTGCTGATAGAAAGCTGCTTGGTTCTGAAAGCAAAGCAGTTCTGTTAAGAATAAAGGATTGCTGTATGTCAGTGATGAAGAACACAAGCAGAAATGTTACCTTCTGTCTATTGTTGCCTCTGAAACTGGTCTCTCAAGCTGAGTGCATTTTCTTCTTGCCGCACAATTCACTGAGACAAAGAAGATTTGAAAGTCGACAACGGGCCGTGAGATTTATCTCCTCACATTTACCAATGAAACAAGGCAGTCCTTCAGCTTTTGTCTTGAACTTAAAGGAAAAAAAAAACAAATAAAAACAAGTGACATTTTAGAATGGTACTTTTTTGGCTGTTGTTGCTGCTCTAGGCCATGATAAAAACACCAGGTATCAGAACGGTAGTACACATATTGATGGGCTATCAATGGTGCTACTGAAGGAAAACACAGTGCAGGGAAATGAATTCTACCATTTCTTCTTATAATAAATACATCCAACAACCATGATTGAAGTAATTATGCATAATTAATAAGAAAGTTCTTTAAAATTAAAAAAAAATGTTAAGGCCACAGTTCTTTAACCTACACAAGTCTAAGGTTACCATTGACATTTGACTTTCTGCCTTCCCAGGATGCACACGTGGTCCAAACAAAAGCATAATACACAGTGAGGATGTTGGAGATCAGATGTAGGAATACCTGGTTGGAATAACAGTATGTTTCTGTGTAAGTTAACATTTTGTAATGATGCTGTCAATGAAACCTAGATCTGAATGAGTCTTAGGAATGTGGTATTCTGCTCTGCATCTATACCACAGCTGAAATAACTTTCATACATTTCTATTTTCTCCTATATGTAATGAAAACAAATCTCTGCTAA
Source organism: Apodemus speciosus (assembly GCA_002335545.1). Classification (NCBI taxonomy): domain Eukaryota; kingdom Metazoa; phylum Chordata; class Mammalia; order Rodentia; family Muridae; genus Apodemus; species Apodemus speciosus. The sequence goes on from BDUI01000011.1 coordinate 2,037,895, forward strand.
GAGAGCCTTTTGGGAGGAGAAATAAACCTTAGGTTTTGGTCAGCATTTAAGGGAGGAAGGACAAGGACATAATGAAGAAAAAGACTGTAATTGTCAGCAACCAAGATACATTTGTCTTTACATAAACTTGATTATTTTATTTTTAAAATAGGACAAAAATGCTCATAAGATGCATGCATTTTAGGACTGACCAGTTTTTAACTAAGCCTCAAGTGTTAATTATTTAATCTGAACTTTTTAGCATCTCGGCCTCATCTTTATTAAAGGACTCTAAATAATAAATCTATTACATTATTATTAGGAGAGCTGCCATTTGTTCAATAGCTATTAAAACTGATCAGATACACTAGAACTCTTTCTCAAGATTTGCAGTAAAAATCTCTCAGAGACACTCTCTGACCAGCTAAGCCACTTCAAAGAAACAGAAATAAGCCACAATGCCTAGAAGAAGTAGAGATGAGGGGGGGGGCAAAAGGGGGCTCAGTTACTTGAGTGACCTGAAAGAGACAGTCTGATTTATTAAGTTGTCTGCAAGCTGAGAAGTTCAGACAAGTTTTCCAGCTTTTGTGAGTTGTGAGTCACAAAATGCCAAGCCACCCATGCCAATCAGGGCTTTTCATAGTGTAGTATTATTTGAGTCATTTTTGTCCCTGCAAGTAACCTCAGTAGAGCTCATTGATTAGAAAAAAATAAAGAAAAATAAGAAAAAAAAGAAAAGAAAGAAAAGCAAAATCTCACACTTTCCTATATTATTAGCATCCTAGCTAAAATCTACTAAGTTAATAGTCAAGTCTACACATCATTAGAAAGTTATACTCTTTACCAATTTTGCTTGATTTCCCTTCAAATTGACAATTTGTCTACAGATCTGCAGATACCAGAAATGAAGGTGTCTGGAAGCAGAGGTGCAATTTGCACAGTATGCTGTTGCATAAAATCATGAAGACTTTGAGGGGAGCCAGAGGTTTTCTATTCCCTGATTCTTCTTTTTTTGGAACAAATCAAATTATTTCAAACAAGCCTTTGATTACTCCACAATATGAGTTTGAGAACTTTCCCCCAAACCCAGCCTCTCTCTGAATGACTATAATCAATCCACAGAGACCCTCATAATTTCCATCTCCTCATGACTGCTCTTCATCCATTCAAGTAAGGCAGATTTCTCAGTGGATCTCTGGAATGTTAAGTGTGAGAGATGGGTTCCTGTTGCTGCTACCTTGTGCTTCTGGACCATCCAACTTAATAGTGATGTGCCTTACATCTGTTTCATTGAAAGGCTCTGTGCACTTCTCTTCTAGAAAGAAATTGCTATAATGCTACCGATGCTCAGTGCACATAAAGGCAGCACTGACTTCAGACTCTAAAGTGCTTCTGAAGGGGCTGAGTGTTTATGACTCTGTATAGTCACATCAATTTCACAGATGGGAGTTGAGGCCTGAGTACTGGTTGTTGACATCACATATGTTTTGTCATGAAAAAACAATCCATGTTATAGGAACCTGGGAATTTTCAAAACCTGAATATCCCTTTGTATTTAACGTAACTCCATAGATCCAACTTCCCCAGTTCTACATTAATGGTTTGGTGGGCCTTTACCATATGTGAAATGATATAACCTCTGGAGCAGAAAAACAGATGAGAAGGCAAATCAGCTTTTGTCAGTGTAAGGAAAATAGTGTTGCGGTATGAACAGAAGATAAAGGAGGCGACTTTTATGTCCTATGGTTATAGCTTATTAACTTAGCAGATGAATATATGAAAATGGACCAAACTTCTATCTTACTACAAAGGTTGAGGAAGTAAAACAAAAGATATGAATCTGATATAGAGCAGAGACATGTTGCTAGAAGTCATTATGAAGAGAGATATGGCTACATATGTAGGAATGAATAAGAAGGTGTCGGTGCTTAATAAACATGTACTACATTTTATATTCATGCTATAAGATTCATATATGTGCTCACATTTATAAATATATACACAGACATATATATCTATATCTATTTTAATTTGAGTGGTTGATTATCCTCTGTTCCCTAAATTTGATCATGTTATATTTAATGTAAATGCCTTCTAATTTGTGTGTTGAGGTATTATCATAGTCTGGAATAAGGGTTCTTCCCAACTCTAAGCATCATGGTTCTGATATTTAAAATCTATTTATATGTTAAGGTTGGTTATGGAAAGGGTGGGAACATCATTTGAATTGTCCAGTTGGATAAGAGAAAAGTTTTACTGGCCTGATTAAAACCACCAGAATGCTTGTGATATCCTACATTTATTTTAGACTCTGTCAGGTAGAAATCTGCCACTCAAAGGCTTTACTTCCTTTGCAATCTGGCCTGAAAAATCTGATGGAAAATGAAAAACCATTATGGCAACCTAGTAGCAAGTCCAATTACAAATGACTCTGGAGCCCTCAGCAATGTGACCTGACTCCAAATCGTGTTTTAGGATTGTCAGCGAGTCGGCCAGTGCTCTGCTTTTTGCCTGCACACATGCAATTGGGAAATGGAGAGCACTTATCTGTCTTGTTGATAGTGCTGTGCACAGTTGATAACAGTTGCTTCACAAGAGCACGAGAAGGGAGGGACGTTTGCTGCAGCTATAAATTCTATCCCTGCCTGAGTAAATCACCAGTATTACAACTGGATAAATAGTTACTGGAAAGAGAGGTTTGGATAATAGGCCTTTTTTCTTAAAAGAAAAACAAAAGAAAAATAACTCCCTCATTCACCCGATTTGCTTAACTTGCCTTGCTCATTGAAAACTGTAGGGAAGAAAGGTAGGGAACATGGGATGGAGGAGGTCAGAGAGCCATCACCGGCTGCACTCTGCAGAAGAGTCTAAGCCGGATGGTGGTGAACCATGCCATTAATCCCAGAACTTGGGAAGCAGAGGTAGGCAGATTTCTGAGTTCGAGGCCACTCTGTTCAAGGTCTACAGAGTGAATTCCAGGACAGTCAGGGCTATACAGAAAAACCCTGTCTCAACCTTACCCCCGCCAAAAAAAAAAAAAAAAGGACATCTGGAGCAGGTGTCATTCCACTTACCCCTCAAGACTATCACATGACCAAAGAGTTTCCTGACAAACCTGAAAATGTATTATTATTCTTGCTTAATTTTCTCCAAGACAAGCCAGACAGACCCTTTGAGACTTGCTTTGCCATTTAAATAGGCACCAGCCATATCTCCAGCAACTTGCAACCTGTTGAGGACACAAGGTAAGGACTTTTACAAACCATGTGACAATCAAGGAGTCCATCTCAAGGTAAAAACTGACAGAAGGGGTTTTATATGTTTTTAATGAGTTATAAAATATACATGAACACAAATCCACATCTGTAAATAATTCGCAGGATCTAACATGGTATTTAGAGATTGCAGACAAGGATTTTCATCTTGGTGAGCTTTGACAAGTGTTTTTGCTAAAGAGCTGTCACAGTCAGAATAGTGAGGATTTTGCATCTTTTATTAGCACTTTTAATTTAGAATTCTGACAGGCACTTTGACTTATATATGAGAATGAAAATACCCAACCCAAACCTTTCTTTTCTATAATAAATCAGTGTCTACTTCTGAGGACTGTTTCATATCATTTTTCGAGGAGGAAGATATTAATAGCTGAGCCTCTGCTTACACCCTAAAGCAAATGTTAATGCATTTATCTAGGACTTTACAAGCCTGACTTACTCTTCTTTTTTTTTAAAGAAGAAGAGGAGTTTGATGAATACATGTGCTTCAATAGCTTGAAATTCATTAAAAGATAGAATTGTCACTTAACAGCATATCATACCAACATAATACTAATAACATCGGTAATTAGAAATCACGTGATTCTGGAGAATTTCTTCCATTTAAAGTTATGGAATTCGTGGACTTCACATTGCTGCTGAAACAGGTACTGGTGAGCTAACAAGTGCATCTCAAGTTCTGTGAGATGAAGGTGTCTTGCTCAGAGCCCAAAGCAGAGCTGGGATTAAAGGGTTGAGCCTTTACCCCAGCCCTGCCTTTCTCTTCACTGAACAACACAGCATCCAGCCAAGAAGCAAATCAGTAATAACACCAGCTCCGCTTTCTCCCTGGAGTATCACAGAGCAGCTTCACAGAGCAGTGTCTGTGGCAGCAGCTGCTGCTGTTGACCAAGCCCTTGGCCACTTGGAGTGGAGCAGCGGGACTGCTTAGCACAGTGGCCACAGAGGAATACACAGTAAATAATGAGACCAGCAGAGAGCAGTGCTCTGTGAACTAGACACAGGCTGACTCTACTCTCACTCCAGTCCGACCATGTAAATCTCTTGTAGAGAGCACCCGTGATCTGCCTCCATGTCTCATTTTTCTTGTGGCCAAGAGGAATCAAAAGATTTCCTTAAATTATTTTTATTAGATATTTCCTTAATTTACATTTCAGGAGATGTAAATCTCCTGATTCTTTCCAGCTTCTGGCTATTATAAATAAGACTGCTATGAACATAGTGGAGCATGTGTCCTTATTACATGTTGGAGCATCTTCTGGCTATATGCCCAGGAGTGGTATAGCTGGGTCCTCAGGTAGTATTATGTCCAATTTTCTGAGGAACTGCAAAACCAATTTCCAGGGTGGTTGTACCAGCTTGCAATCTCACCAGCAATGGAGGAGTGTTCCTCTTTCTGGACATCCTTGCCAGCATCTGATGTCACCTGAGTTTTTGATCTTACATATTCTGAGGGGTGTGAGGTGGAATTTCAGGGTCATTTTGATTGGCATTTCCCTGATAACTAAGGATACTGAACATTTCTTTACTCAAGTCTCAGCCATTCAGTATTCCTCAATTGCGGATTCATCCCTTATACAGCTACCAAACCCAAAACTATTGCTGACAGAAGCCTGACATAGCTGTCTCCTGAGAGACTCTGCCAGTGCCTGACAAATACAGAGGTGGATGCTCTCAGCCAACAGTTGGGCTGAGCACAGGGTCCCCAATGGAAGAGCTAAGGACTGAAGGAGCTGAAGGGGTTTGCAGCTACATAGGAGGAACAACAATATGTACCAACCAGTACCCCCAGAGCTCCTAGAGACTAAATCACCAACCAAAGAGTACACATGGAGGGACCCATGGCTCCAGCTGCATATGTAGCAGAGAATGACCTTTTTGGACATCTCTTGGTCCTACGAAGGCTTGGTGCCCCAATGTAGGGGAATGCCAGGACAGGGAAGCAGGAGTGGGTGGGTTTGTGAGCAGGGGAAGGGGGGATGGGATAGGGGATTTTCAGAGAGGAAACGAGGAAAGGGGACAACATTTGGAATGTAAATAAAGAAAATGTCTAATAAAATAATTTAAAAAAATCTCCTGATTCACCTTGGCCACAAGGAGAATGAGACATGGAGGCAGATCACAGGTGCTTTCTGCAGTTGTGGAATTAGAGCAGTTACTGAGAACGGTTTTTAAAACACAGGTACCACTCTGTACTGTTTTGTATTGCTCTTAAGTCTTAAGTTGATAATTTTAAAATTTATGTTAGGAGACTGATTATCATGTAACTTGCCTGAGACAAAATATGATGAGTTTGAAAGCAAAACTAAGTATAATTAAGACCAATACATAGTTTCCAATGACTTAAATACCTTTTCTTTTCTTTGATGACAGCAACAGGAAAAGAAACCAAGGTGGGAACTTTTACTTTTTTCTACAGAAGCAGCAGTGTGAATAAGTTTCATCCCAGCACAAATAATTCCCCTGTATTATGTCCCTATACACTATTTTAAGATCTATTGATTCGCCAATATGTCATCCTTTTAGTGTTTAATTGTTTTTGACAAGGTCTGTTACTCAAATTGCTGATCCTCTGTCTGCAGGCCTATGATATTAGATACATTCCACCAGGTGAAACCGTGTCCACTTCTTGCTGGTAGCCTATCTGCATTGCTCACTCCCATGTATCCTGAGATGGAGAGGATTTCCAAACACATTTGCGTTAAATGTCCCTGTATATAATTATTTACCTTGCAGTGTAGAAAGCACAAATACCTTAGTTTCTATTTTAGTTACACAGGATTTAGAAAACATTAATTCTATGTTAATGTTTTAATAGAATATATATATAAATATAAATATAGAAATAGAATATATAATCTGCTTATATACCTTGAAGCTCACTTGTACAACATTTTTCTGTTTTCTTCATCCAGCATACACACTTACCTCTGCTTCTCTTGTGTGAAAACCTGGCAAGAGGATGGTACTGTGGCCCAGCAGTATTGGGCACAGATGAGTTGAGTACAGGCCTGGGATCAGAGGGGGCTTACCTCACAAGTAGCTATTTCCCTTTTTCCATACTTAAGAAAATACAAAGTTATAGATTTAAATTTCTTTAAACAATAGTAGTAGATAAGATTTTTAAAATGCTTTCTTTCTGAATTGCAACTTGTATTTCTTACCTTATATCACCTTAAATTTGCTCATTTAGACCCCAAATGTTTGTATATAACTTAACAGTTCCTTGGTAAACAATAGTGTTTGCTAGATTATCTATATAAACCCTGCAAACTATAAATACTTTGACTTATAAATTTAGCAACTTTATATTCTATTCAATTTATATTCTATATGCATTTCCTTCCTGAAAATCATTTCATCTCTCTGATATTTAACAAAAGTTATGCTTAAAAGAAGAACACTTTATTTCTCATTCTATGATCTTACTAGAATATTTGATTACGTATTTTGTAGTTAAGAAGCACTGACTTATGAATTATTCAATCTAGGTTCTTATATATTTTATCTGTACATGAAATTTAGACTTTTCCTCATTTCCTCATTTCCTCATCCTGGTTTATACACAACCTCAAGACTGAAAGAGGCATACTTGGACATTTGATTAAAATATCTAACACTTCAAAAGAGAAAACACTAGCATGGAAAGTTTAGCTGCCTACTTCAAAGTTGATCAGTTCCAGTAAGCAGCCAGAGGTGGGACTAGGAGCTGGAGCAGCTGGGCTCAACAGTTAGACAGTGGGAAGCAGTGATAACTGGCGAACTAGGCCTGTTGGTACATTTCTCTTACCTGAACACTGAAGATGATGGAGAATTTTAATCTAGCCTGGGTTACATGTAGAAATTGTGCCAGAACTTTTTTTTCAGAAAAGAAAAAAGAAGAGAACAGCAACCTATACATAGTGCCTAAAATTCTGTGAAGTTGATTTACAAAAAAAATAGGTCACTTAAGTCTCACTACTACTGAACTATCGCTGTGGTTGCTGGGGCCAAATGCTCCTTGGAAGTGGTGCATTCCCTAAGATTTCACTATGTCACTTTAGGAGTCCTTATGCCCTTCAGGACCTCCTTGGATATTCATTTGGGCCTCAATAAGATTGTATAAAATGTTACAGTTGTCAGATGAGCAGCTGAGAGACAGTCAGTCCTGCAAGATTGAGCAGGGCTAACCCACAGTGTCTTTAGTCAGAAGTGATGAATAAGTCATGTCTCAGGACAAAGATAGCTTGACACCTGACCTTTTTCTATACATGCTCTTGAAGGTCGGTGAGGTCTCACCATGGTTGCACAGAGATGAATTTCATCTGCTCAATGGAGAGAGTACACAGTGACTGCAAATACCCCTCAGTCACACACAGGACAGCAGGGGGGCACTGTGATGCTTTAGCACTGTTTCTTTTAAATCGGTAGACACAGAGAATTCATGGTGGCTGTGAAGAATAAACTGTCCCCAAGGCTCTTGCATTCAGTTAATAGGCCACAGGATTGGTCTGAAAATATTGTCTTCTTTCTTTTTCTTTTGCCTTTTTTTTTCCTCGTGGGCACTTTAAAAAAACATGATTGAATGGTATTCTGCAAGGGAATATTTAAGTTCTTATTTATCTACTTTTGTGTCACTTTTAGATCAGTCACGAGAAAGCCTTTCTATGTGTTTGTTTGCAAGTATAATATTTCTTCAAGGTGAGTGACATCAGCAAGGCTATAGGGTCCTCTATAAATACATAGAAAGTAATGATAAATACTGCACAGTCACAAACACAACTGTAATCAGACTACAGTAGGGAGCTGCAGGAAGCTTGGGTGACAGGAGGGAACAGAAAGGAAGTGGCTGCTACTGTTATCATAAGCCCCATGCCAGTGCTACTTGGTTCCAGAAGCAATGAGGTAGTTTCTTGTGTCATTGTGGGGGAAAGGACAAAAAGGGACATCAGAAATCCTGTCCCACCTGGGAGCACTAGCAGTCTTTCTCAGTAAGGCCTCTCATAATGCTTACAAGTCTTGAGCCCAGTGATGGATCTAGCTACAGCTCTTCCCTTTCAGAGAACCTGTTGCTATACCCACTCCCCAGGAATGCAGCGACTGCTGTGATGAATCTTTCTCTCAGTAGCCTGAATGTCTGTTGCACCTCATCCTAGAGATGAGATAACAGTGGGCCTCACCATCTATAAGCTATTGCTATGCTGTACTGTACCCTACTTTCTAGGTCTGAGCTGCAGGTGTGTGGTCTGCCATTACTGGGTCCTAAATGGTGTTTCCATATCTCTGTTCCACTCTCTTGAGGACAGAGACCCAGCAGTAATGTACCATCAATGGGTATATCCTGGCTTGGGTGCTCAGATGTCTATTGACCCTATATTTCTAAAGCTTCAGCACCTGCCTCATCTCACTTAACCAGGGCCTGAATGATCCTGGCACATCCTAGAGACCCAGATACAGTAACATGAGCCACCTCTATATGTTTATGACTTGGTTATTGTTGCTAGCAACAAAAAAAGTGTACACATACTGCAGGCCCCAAATACTACAATAACACCCTCATGCCCTTGAGCATAGGATGTTGTTCTGCATTCTTGTACCTTCACTACTGATGAGAGCTCTTCTAGATCCAGAGTCCCAGTTCCACCTTGACTATATACATGATGTTGCCTGACCTGGCACAAAATAGAACCTACTCAGCTCAATCATCTGTCACTGAAGGAAAACAAGAGAGGCACCGGCAGTCTAACTGCCACTTCTGCAACTAGCCGCAGCATTAGCTACTGTGAACCCATAGTTTTTGGTGGCTAACCTCAACTGGCAGAATTTCATGAAGACTGAACAGTCATACCTACATAGGAATGGGTGATGCTATATTGTATCTGTTATATTTATAGACTACATATGAAAGTACTTTACCATCGAAATGATTCTGAAGTATAGAAATCAAGTCAGTGGCACTAGAAACAAATAAGAAATCATAATCCACCAAAGGAACACAGTGATGTTTTTGTAAATGAACTTAAAGAAATGAAAATATATCAGTTATGTGAAAAGGACCCCAAAGTAAAGACTCTCAAGATAATGAAACCATAGATACACAATTAAATTAAATGAAGAAATGCATGGAAAATTTCATGATAAAAATTGAAAAAATCATTTTTAAAAAAATTAGGAATTCTAAGGTTGAAATTTTTTGAATGAAAAAAAAAATGCAATAGAAGCCCCAACACGGACTCAGTCAAACAAAGGAAATGATTGTAACAGGGACTTGAAACATAGATGGGTGAAAACGTAAGAATGAAAAAATAGGAACACCCATGGAGGTGATTTAACAAAACAACACTTGTGTTCTAAATTACCAAAAGAACAGAGAAAGGGCAGAAAGTTTATTGGAAGAAACAGTAGGCGAAAATGTCCAATCCTTAGGAGAGGTATTGACACCCTTATACACAAACCTCAAAGTTTCAAATAGATTCAGTTCTATTTAAGCATGGTATAGATGATATAAAAAAATCACTTTTCTCTATTGACAAGTTCACCTAAGCACAGCTTACCTTCTTCTGAATAAAAATACACCACTCCTAGAAATTTCAGAAATATCCAAAGATATCACTAATGTGTAGAGTTCCAAATAAATCAAACTTAGAAATCAGGGAATAGAACGGCACTGCCACAGATTGGGAGAGGGTGAAGACAGTGGATGTTATAGCTTTCTACTATGAAAGCAAAGTGCTGGGGTAGCTCAGTGGTAGTGTGCCTATCTAACATGATGCAAGGTCTTAGCTGCCATCTGTACGCTGTCAAAATGGGAAGAAAACAAGAATCCCCTTGGTATAATTTAGATCCCCTAGATCTAATGTAGAGCATTGTAAGAATAGCTAATGATCTATGTATTTGAAATTTACTGAGTGAGCAGAAGTTAAGTGTTCCACAAATCAACTATGTAAGGTGGTGGATATGTTGTTGCTTTGGGAGAATCAGGAGACAATGTTTACTTAAATCAAACTATTACATTTTGCGTGGTACATCCATAGACTCTAAAACTTTGTAGTCATGGGTCAATTAGGCCGGACAAATGTCTTGAATATACATTTAGTAGGTAAGAGTTTTTATTTTAAGAAATCCTTTTCATCTGACCATTCACTGCAACCTCTATCTTTTTTTTGTTTGTCTGTTTATTTCTGCAATTTGTTTTTGCTCCTTGCCTAAGATATGCATAAAGGGGATCCACAGAGGTAGTCAGTCTGCACAGGACAAGTGGGAGCTGTCAGTTGCTGTGGATTCTGGGAGGATTCCAGCAGCTTGTCTTTTCATTTTCAAAAGAAAACACGTTATCAGCAGTTGAAGCTGGTCCTCTTAGAAAAGTAAACAAATCTGTGACTGTTCTTATAACACTCACCGATCTTGTCACAGCGGGCTAGATGCTGTTGGCAGATCATCAATTAAAGGGTGCCTCTGTGAAAACAAATGTGGGAAGTGATTGGTGTGCGGCTTTTTGTGGAGCGAAGGTAGCTCTCACTTGACTCAGAGATGAACAGGATCCATTTTGTATGAACTACAGCTGGAAAACTGTGGTCCTAGATGTTCAAGAACAAAGATTAGCTATGACTGTCGCTTTACTGCCAACTTCTCTCCACAGAGCCCTGCTGGGACCAAGACCAGTTAACTTCATTTCTCTCTCATTCCTCTGCAGACATGATTTGCATTCCTCCTACAGGAGTCATGAGCATGCAGGAAGGAATGTGACAAGGCATAAACTAGACCCGTGTCTAGTATGGAGAGAAGTGGCTAAATTTTGTAGAGAAAGCTTCAAGTGACGATTGCTGATTATTTCAATTTTTGTATGTTTCAGAAGCATGGCAAATTTATTTTCTGGTTGTCTCCATCTGGGAGCATTAGTAAGGTGGAGTTTACAAAATACACCAGAAGGACTGATCATAATTCCTATGTCAACAATGCAGAAGCAGGGACATCCAAAAAATAACCACAAAGATCATAACGTAAAGCAGCATCAGTGAACCCAACTGATCAAAGCGGATGGTTCTGGTAAGTTTAAATGCTTTGGAAAGGAGCCCTTGTAAAAAGATTTGATAGTGTAGCTGTAGACTGCTCCAGCATACTTCACCATATGGAAAGGGTATGTACAAACCCATATACACTGTCAATTTCTTTGCAGATGCTCTTTAGGTTATGACATATTCCCACTCAATAAACAGACCAGCCATTGAAAATACCCTAAATTAAAGGTTAACATACTTCACCTGAGCTTATCACAAACAACTTAGGCACAGGCACTCTCTGAACCATCACTTTCATGCCTCTGTTTCTGCTGCTGATTGGAAGCCATAGTCCACTCCTGCTGCTCTGCAGTGTGAGATGGCACTGTCCTGAATACCACTATCCTTAGGAAAGTTTCTAAGTGAATTTGTGATGCATGATCTTTATCTGATATTGCTTTGCACCATTGTAAATTTGGAAAATTATAAGATGAACTATATTAAATGAAATGGCATGTATGCATGCACACTTATCACAAGTAGGGTTTAACTTACCAATTAGGGACAATAAGAGCTTATGATAATAAATAATATTTCAATACAAGGTTATGATAGTAAAGAGTAGAAAGGCTACTTAAAAGGTGGGATGTTTTTGCTGATAGAATTTTTCCATTTAGTGTTTGCAGACTGTAGGAGCCTCAAACAATAGAAAGTGAAGCTGGTGTGTGAGTTTTAGAATTGCTGTACTCTTGTTGTCTAAGAAAGTCACTGAAGCAGAGATTCAAAGTCATGTCTTCGAAGAAGTACTTGAGACTTTGTAATCTGTAGATTTTTCACCTCCTAGTCATTCAAGTCTTCTCCGCCTGCACTAGAAAGATGAATGTTTCAAGGCACACATAAGAAGTTAGAGTTATTCATCAGAGGCTTAGAATACTAAAGCGGCTTACGGATATCTGTTGCAGTCTTATGATTTCAGTAAGCTTGCATACTTAGTGAATTTGAAGTGATCCAAGATAAAACAGTATATTTGGTACAAGTTTTATCAAAGAAATAACATCCACAACATCATCATCAACAACAATAACAACAATAACAACAACAACAACAAGACAATTGCATATATCAAAACTGAAGAAGCTGTATTCTTGACTTTCATTATTTTTCACAGATGGTTTTAATTTGCTAAAATATTTTTTTATTTAGAAACAAGGCTAAGTTAAATGTATTCACTATATGATTCCCTAAGATCATGTATATAATGGCTTTACTCTAATACTGGTGCTTTCTAAACAGTTTTAAAATTTGTTTCTATGGAGTCAATAAATCACATTATTAAAACTACTGTAACTTGAACTTATATAAAGGTCTTTGTAGGATATTTCTTAGGAACGTCACTTTAATAACTTCTATCAAAATTATTGAAAAGGCCCAAGTACAAAAATTTACTTGTTCAGAGAGATTTAATCAAATCCATTACCTGGGTACCCTGGGCAGTTGAATGTGTAAATATTTACAGAGCGATAAACCTCATAGGAGGAATCTTTTAACACAGAGATATTAAGCAGAGTGACTCTGCAGCTCTGCCAGAGCTAATGTTTCACAAAATGTGTCTAAGACAAACAAGCACAAAAGTGACCTGAAAGGCCTTCTCTTCACCTGTTTTTGCCTTACACCTACTTATATTTTTCGAGGCAATTATGATCTTCAGTACCTCAGTGTTTAAAAATACATAATAAAAGCAGTAGGATATTGGTAAAGTTTTTTATAAGAAATCTTGGAATTCATGAATGACAACCCAATTTATAGAATTTTCATCTTTATATTTATCGTGGCACATTTTCCAGACAAGAAACTGTCAAATATGAAGCTGTCTTTACTTCCTAATAACTTAGTTATCTAGCCTTCAGCTATCAATCATGTACTTAATTTAATTGAATGAAGAACCTTCTTTGAATATTAGAACAAAGTAAAACTTTGTATCTACCCAGTTTGGACGACTCTTTTCAGCACTGGCTTTTACTGCAGACTCCTTCATGAACCTGAAGTCCTGAGCAGTATTTACAGTCCCCAAACCTGCCATCTAGTATAATCTTCGGAAACTGGTTTGGTTCCTTCCTGTTTTGCAACTCACCTGTCTGTATGAAACACTGTGCAGGGAAACAGAACCACAAAAGCATGTGCTGACAGGAGATGCCTTTTCAACCTCACAGAAGGCTGGAAGAGACTCACTTTCTTCCAACAAGACGTGGGTCTGCTAGGTCGGTGAGGCCTCATTTAGCGCTGATGTTTATCCTTTCCCTGGACCTACTGCTCATATTTGAAAAGCAACCTCACATATGGGTTTTCATAGCAGTTCAATAGATGAATAGGGCAGCAATAGTCTTATTTTCAGATGGATAGCTTTTGCAGTTAGAGCCACACAATACTGAATGTGATAGTGTACAATACCCTTTGTTCTGGTAGCTTTGCCTTGTAAGGAGTATACTGTCTGTTGAAAATCATCTTCTTTCACATAACAGCCTTCTACAGTTTGGCTTAAAGTCAATGATAACAAGGCAACAGAGATAAGGGACAAGTATCATACAAACTCTAAATTGGTTTTCTGAAGTCTGAGGAGACTTATCTCTGACCATGGACAAGCAGATATGAGTGTGGTGCATAAGAGACCCTTGGGGTAAAAGTCACTTAACAATCACTAAGTCATGGTTGCTTATTTATAAGATGGTATCCATTTTTCATTTAATGAGTGTGTTGAGAATGATTATCAAATTAATTGTCTTGGACAGTTTCTTGCATGTGTAGATTAATTATTGTTAGTTATCATACTTTCTTGAACCTTCTTGTGACATTAGTCTCAACATTGTCAGAGTAGTAGAATATAATTTAAAAAGCCTTTCACCTTTTCTAACCATTGGTCCCTTTTAGATTGCTTATTTTTTCAAGTTACAATTCATTCTGCACATAGAATGCCTGAGGAGCTAGGCAATATTAATAATACTGCTTCTTATGCATCAACTCATCAAGATATAGCAGACTGATTAAAGAGAAAGAAGACATGAATAAAATGACAGACTACACATTAAATTTTAATTACTGCAGGTTCATCAAAGACATGTAACTGACATTCTGAAATGGGATTCTATTTCAGTCAGAGAGATGGAAGTGATGTTTAAGATGTAACGTGAAATCACGCAGTTATGGATGGGAATGGTGAGACTAGGCACGAGGAACACAAACTTTCTGCTTCATGACATAACCTTTTAGACCTTTTGATCCCAGGAAAAACTGTGATGCTGTTTTAAATAATATTGTATTTGGAATAAAATGCAGGAGAAACTTTAAAAAAGCCTACCCAGGGGAGAGCTGTTTAATGTCCTAATTTAACTGAACAAAGGTCCCACAGAATGTTTAGTGGAAGGCAAACTGAAATGGCCCCCATCTGTCAGAGAGAAGCAAAATGATGACTTTCTTTTTTTATTTTTTTATTGGATATATTCTTTATTTACATTTCATTTCCCTTTTTCTGGTTTCCCCGCCCCCAGATGTCCCATATGTCTTTTTCCCTCCCCTTGTTCCCCTATTCACCCTTTCCCACTTCCCTGTTCTGCTATTCCCCTGCACTACTGCATTGGGCCTTTCCAGAACCTGGGTCCACTTTTTCCTTCTTGTCGGAGAGCATTTGATAGGTGGATTGTGTCTTTGGTGTTCCAAGATTCTAGGCTAATATCCACTTATCAGTGAGTGCATGCCATGTGTATTCTTTTGAGACTGGGCTACTTCACTCAGTATGATGCTCTCCAGCTCCATCCATTTCTCTAAGAATTTCATGAATTCATTGTTTCTAATGGCTGAATAGTACTCCATCATGTATATATACCACATTTTCTGTATCCATTCCTCYGTTGAGGGACACCTGGGTTCCCTCCAGTTTCTGGCTATTATAAATAAGGCTGCTATGAACATTGTGGAGCATGTATCCTTATTGCATGCTGGGGGATCTTCTGGATATGTTTAGTATAGAAAGCTAGCCTTTTGATTATTGTGAAATTGTACACTTTTACTTTGCTGTCTCATAGTTCCTTCTGAGAAACCATATTGCTTGGAATTAGACATAAAGCTGCTGTAACTGCCTACCAGAAAGTGCTCCCCCTGCCTCAGTGCAGCATTTAGTGGAACCCACAATTTGAATGCATCTGCCTGCCTTACCTTTTGAATGTGGGAAATTAAAATTCCATAAATTGTAAATTCCCTTCAGAATATCTGCTGTTTAGAAAAGAAGGGGAGCGGAGAAACATTAGAAAATCCATTTTGAAGGGAATTATCAATGCCTGCGAATCCTATCAGGCATAATGCATTCTCACATTTTTTTCTGAACACCTTCTCCTTTTAAATATTTTAGGAAAAGAGTAAGAATTTTTTCCTGCCTATAATTTGACCCTTCATATCTGAGTTTTATTTGTAACTTATTGCTTTCATTTTTAATGATAAATATCTATGCATATTTATCACTAATTCCCAAACAGAACTCTTAAAAAGCAATGTCCTTTTATTGCAAATATTGCAAAAACTCTTTGTATATCAACTAAGTAGGTAATACTTAAAACAACTCATTTATTTAATTACTTAATCAGTAAGGTCTTATACTCAAGCAATGTTTCTAGGTATAATGGACAGAAGAAGAGATAGATAGATAGATTGATAGATAAATAGATAGACAGACAGACAGACATAGATTTTTGTTATACTTTTGCAATGATTTAGATACAGCAAATGATTAAGAGTGCTAGAAAAAGTAAAAAATTATATATTAATAAGAGAGAGGAAGCTGAAGAGTAATTCATTCAGCTACAGTTTACTAAAGAATATGTAGGCTTTGTACTAAAGGTATTGAGCTTGCTAAAGACTAAATTCAAAGCTTATTCATGATAATTATGTGAACGATCAGTCTCAGCCTCTGAAAATTGGACTAATAAACCCAAAATGGAAGATATTGAGATGAACATTTTTTAAAAAATTCAAGATAATAAAGAATGACATTTACTACAGGACAGTGGCCACATTGAGAGAAATGAGGTGTATTTAAAACTATTTTTATCAAGGCTTGATAAAGTTCAGTCATTCAATTGATATAGGAAGAAAGTGCTGCAAGAATTTACACTCACACTGGGGTTGATTTCATACACAGCTTTATAGACACCTGAACAGAAGTGGAATGCAGAACAGAGGGGAAGGCCTGAGAAGGAAAAGATCATTCAGCTATAAGCCAAACAAGCTTGCTGTATATGTATGAATGGTAGGTGGAGATCACTGGATTTCAGGGGTCAGTGTTGGGGTCCAGGAATTGCCTGACAAACCATGCAAACACTGATTTCAGTCAGACAGGTATGGTTTATTGAACACACACCCAGAGACTGATTGATCAGGAAAGTAGCTCAGAATTTGTAGGCTGAAGCTACAACTCTGAACATTCTTCTTTGTCAGCTTATAAAGGCCAAAACTGCAAAAACCATGATGAGCTCATACACAGATGCTGGAAGTGCTGCCCAGTGGTTGGTCCCTACTCAAGCAATTTTAGACATGACGGTTCATATTGACCTTTAATTTGATACTTATAGTTGTGGAATTTCTTCAGATGAACAAACCTCATAACATACAGTACATACAAGGTATGTGGTCAGCATGACCCTGGTTTGAGTCAAATTATTTTTCTGCGTCAATGACTGGCAGGCATATTACAGCAACAGTATGAAATAACTGGCAGGAGTGGAACAAAATGGCTACAATTATGTTAGCTGGGCAGACCTCAACAGTCGGCATTAAGATTGTGTATTTCGTTCACATGAATGTCTTCCCTGCCTATCAATGCACCGTATGCTGGATAAGTGGACAAAGTGCTAAGCCAATGTCAAAATACATCCCAAGTGTGTGAATTACCCCAAGGTAGTTCACCAGACCCAAAGTGTCATGTCAATCATGGCTGGGAATTGCATTCCAAGATTGCTGCTGTCAAGGTATAAGAATCAGGAGGAAAAAAACACTTGAACAACCATCACCATCACAGTGGCAATTGGACCTGATAAAAGAAGACCAAACCAGAAGGAAAGATATAATCACTGAACTGCTGTGAACATTATTTTGTTTAAACTGTGAAGGTGGTTTTGAGTGTTTATCATTTTTTTATGTTAAAAAGTAGATTTTGTTAGCTAAACAATTTAACTTAAATAACACTAGAGGTGACTCAAGATTTTAGATAGTTGCCTTCTATCAGAATAGTATGACATAATAAGAATGATTGACAGTGTAGGCAAACACTTCATAAGCATTGTGTACAAAGTATAGTGATACTACATCAATCCTCTTAACATTCCTAAAGGAAAGATGTTAAGTCTGATCTAATAAGACAAAGAACTGAGGCATGGAAGGATTGAGTAATTTGATTGTTTATATAAATTATAAGAATGGTGAAATATATGTTAATTTCCAGATGTTATTTTTTAAAAATGATGTATGCATATTATTATGTAAATTCAGTGTGCATGCTTGTCAGTGGGTTTATACATTCATGAATATAGGTGCTCTTGAAGTTCAGAAAATGGTATCAGATCCCTGGAGCTTCAGTTACAGGCCTTAAGCCATCTGATTTGGGTGCTGGGAATAGAACATAAGTCATCTACAAGAGAAGTACTGAGCTTTAATTGATGAGACATCATTCCAGCCCTGTGTGGTTCATGCTCTTACCCATTAACCTACTGTTTCTGCCCTTTCGTTTGCTAGAATTGACAGGGTAACTTTATGATCCAATGTGCTCACCAAATGTTCTTACTTCAAGCACACTGTAGATGTCAGGTCCTCTAATGATTTAACTTGCCATTGTCTGTTCTTATCCTTTCCTTCTTGTCATTTCTAAAAAATATTCGTATCACATTCAAATTAGGTAGCACATCTTATAATGAACACTAGCTGGAACCTCCCCTGAAGCTCATTAGAAACTACTGTTCTGATAAAGTTCTATTTGGCTACTGCACATGAAAGAAATCTCCCATATGTTTATAACAACCCAGAAAAGATATGTGTGCTGGTTAGATGCCTTCCCCCAACTTGGCACAAGCTAGAGTTATCAGGGAATAATGAACCTCAACTGAGAATATGTCTCCACCATATTGGTCTGTAGGCAAGCCTGTGATAATTAATGATTAATGAGAGGAGGAACTAACTGCCCACTGTGGGAAGTGGCAGCCCTAGACTAGAGGTCCTGGGTTCTCTAAGAAAGCAAGTTGAGAAAGCCAAAGAGAGCAATCATTAAGCAGCATCCCTGCATGGACTCTTAATTCAGTTCCTGCCTCCAGGCCCCTGCCTTGAGTTCTTGCCCAGAGATTCCTGGATGATGAACTACAAACTGTAACCCAAAGAAACCCTTTTCTCTTCCAGCTGCTTTGGGTCATGAAGTTTGATTCAGTTGACCTTAGCATTTATTGTTGGGATGAGTAGGGTTCATTCAAAATTTGAGTTAACTTTTCAATCAGGAAAATGATGTAGCTCTGGAAAACCATTATATTAGAACAAAGCATAAGAATATTAAAAATGTGGAACAAAGCTGGGCAGTAGTGGTGCACACCTTTAATCCCAGCACTTGGGATGCAGAGACAGGTGGATTTCTGAGTTTGAGGCCAGCCTGGTCTACAGAGTGAGTTCCTGGACAGCCAGGCCTACATAGAGAAACCCTGTCTCTAAAAACAAAAATAAATAAATAAATAAATAAATAAATAAATAAATGAAGGTGGAACAATGGCAGTGTCACAGATTGAATCATCTTAATTATTTGCCAATCAAATTAAACTGAAGTGTCCTAAAGACAGGACAAGAAAGAAGATTGATAATTCCCAGTACTTGGAGTCTGACACTATTTTTCTCTTTTGGAGGTAGGTAAGAATTACCCTCTCCCGTACTCAATGACCTTTGAGTCATCAATAAATTTGATAGAAATCACTATGCATAGTAGCCACCTGTGCTTAGAATCAAGGATCTAAAGATTTCAAAAGCTAAAAATAGGTAAGAAATCCCTGAGTGAATTTAGAATAACTGAACTACCTCATATGTTTAGAAAGCATTGCACTTGTCCCTGCCAAGCTATAATGCCTCTGTGCCAATGTGTTCATGAAAAATAGTTCACCACTGTTGCCAACATAAGGAAAAGAAACACCTAGGGTTTTAGGTGCTCAAAGCATTGAATGTTTTGTTTTATGACAAATTTTCATTCTCACTATCAATTTCTGCCCCTGTTACATTGTATTCTTTACATGTTAGTTGTATTCATGTTGGATCATTTTAGTTAGACCAGAAATACTTCAAATGTACTGGATAAACCTATTATTCAGCATATTCTAACTGTAGTGGATACACTTATTACTTGTAGCTTATGAATTGAGGACATTTCTAAGTGAGAGAACATTGTGATTCCAACAGTTCCATGGACAATGACAAAAGGACAGATGACTTCCTTGTATTATGGAGGTAGAGATGATACAGCAATTTCAGGAATTTATGAGTGTGATCTAATAAAGTTTACATAAATTGTGTATTGAAATCAAGACTTTTAGCATTGAAACTCTATCTCCACTGGACCAGAAAGATTTAACTGGGCACAAAAACTGAGTTCAATTGAGTATCAGCTGTACTGTACTTCTGTCATTATGGTAACAGATTTTTCACAAATTTAGCAGCTTAATATGCCATCTATTTGCTGTATCTGTTTCCCTGGGCAATGTCTGGCACAGCATGGCTCAGCTGCTTCTCAGCAGGGTGTCATAAAGCTTAAGTCAAGGTTTTGGCCTGAAAGCTGTGGGGATGACTCCAATTCCAAATTACTCCAGGTTAATGGCAAATTTCTGTTCCTGAAACTCTGGGACTGAGGTCCCCTTTCTTTGCCAGCTACCAGCCAGGGAGCCATTTTTAACTTATAGGATTCCCAAGGAGATTACAAATCTTTATCAAAGCTACCCTTACTGGGATAAGTCCTTCACAGACTGAAGGCTCTCAGATACTGTTGTTCTGCTCATCCCGTTTTTTCTCTCAAGATTTGGTAGAAATGCTTTTAAGGGCTCATGGGTTACACTGGCTTCCTACACACACTCCAAATGCTTATGTTTCTGTAGGAAGCTCATCAGTAATTTCACTTCCATCTTCATATTCCCTTCTACATTATTGGGTTAGGATTTGATTGAATAATGAAGGGCCTAGGAATTCAGGTATAATTTTTTAATGTTTATTAGATGCTAGCCCTTTTAGTTATATGAAGGCAATTGTGAGAATGCATATGGAATCTTCTAAAATAATACCAATTTTTATTAACACATACTTATTATGTGTTAATAACCATAGGTTCTCTCTGATACTTCCATACAGGCCTACAGCATCTATCAATCATATCTACCTTCCTCCCCCCACACTTTAAAATCTTTATTAACTATCAATTCCACCTCCAATATGACAATTTTAGTTTCTATTTATCAAGAGAATGCAATACTTGCCTTGCTGGGTCTGATTTATTCTACTATTTTCATACATTTCTGCTGCAAAAGATGAATTGCATTTTTTGATATGACTTTTGTGTTTCTATTTAAAATTGTCTTTATTCACTTTCCTGCTTACAGACCTTTATAATAGCGATTCAATACTTTAACTAAT
Organism: Apodemus speciosus; assembly: GCA_002335545.1. Lineage (NCBI taxonomy): Eukaryota > Metazoa > Chordata > Mammalia > Rodentia > Muridae > Apodemus > Apodemus speciosus. Next base: position 2,058,809 of record BDUI01000011.1, read on the forward strand.
GTGAAAGGGAGTGTGGTATCTTTTCTGAGTAATACTTAAATCCTGCAGTAGTTGTGTCTTTAATGTTTTGAGCATTATCTGTAGTGCCTTATTAATTTACATTTTCCTTAAACCATGAGTAAGAGGAGGATCTTTTTCTCTATATTGTCACCATTCCCCAATTTCCTTATTGCCAATTATCAAACAATTAATTTTAGAAGAAAAACAGTTTTATATCTTTTGCAATATGAGTACTGCAAAAGTATAAAAGCACTAAACAACTTAATAATTTATGCCCATCCTAACTAATTTGGCTATACCCTATTTTGCTTAAGTAATGACTCAACATATAGCTGAAGAAAGTAACACATTTCAACATATGATTTGGCAGACCTTAAAAGATAAAAACATCGAGGAGAGCATTGTTCAAGGTCCATGTGTATGTGTGTTTTCCATTGCTTTTGTTTGAGATTAAGACCAGCCTTAAGCCGTGGTGATCTGATAAAATACATGGAATAATTTCAATATTTCTGTACCTGTTGAGGCCCTTTTTGTGACCAATTATATGGTTAATTTTTGAGAAGGTACCATGAGGTGCTAAAAAGAAGGTATATTCCTTTGCTTTAGGGTAGAATTTTCTATAAATAATCTGCTAAATCCATTTGGTCCATAACTTCAGTTAGTTTCACTGTATCTCTGTTTAGCTTCTGATTCCATGATTTGTCCATTTTTGAGAGTGGGGTGTTGAAGTCTCCCACTATTGTTGTGTGGGGTGCAATGTGTGCTTTGAGCTTTATTAAGGTTTCTTTTGAATGTGGGTGCCCTTGCGTTTGAAGCATANACCATGAGGTGCTAAAAAGAAGGTATATTCCTTTGCTTTAGGGTAGAATTTTCTATAAATAATCTGCTAAATCCATTTGGTCCATAACTTCAGTTAGTTTCACTGTATCTCTGTTTAGCTTCTGATTCCATGATTTGTCCATTTTTGAGAGTGGGGTGTTGAAGTCTCCCACTATTGTTGTGTGGGGTGCAATGTGTGCTTTGAGCTTTATTAAGGTTTCTTTTGAATGTGGGTGCCCTTGCGTTTGAAGCATAGATGTTCAGAATTGAGTGTAGACTTTTCCTTTGACCAGTATGAAGTGTCCCTCCTTATCTTTTTTGACAATTTGTGGTTGAAAGTCAATTTTATCCAATAAAAGAATGGCCACTCCAGCTTGTTTCTTAGGATCATTTGCTTAGAAAATTGTTTTCCAACCTTTGACTCCAAAGTAGTGACTGCCTTTGTTACTGAGGTGGATATCTTGTATTCAATGTTGGGTCCTATTTACATATTCAGTCCATTATTCTATGTCTTTTTATTGTGGAATTGAGACCATTGATGTTAAGAGAATATTAAGGAATAGTGATTGTTTCTTACTGTTATTTTCTTTGTTAAAGGTGAAATTCTGTTTGTGGGGCTATCTTCTTCTGTGTTTGTTGAAAGAAGATTACTTTATTGCTTTTTCTAGGGTGTGGTTTCCTGCCTTGTGTTGGTATTTTCCACCCATTATCCTATGTAGATCTGGATTTGTGGAAAGATATTGTATAAATTTGCTTTTGTCATGGAATATCTTATTTTTTCCCTCTACGGTAATTGAGAGTTTTTCTGGGTATATTAGTCTGGGCTGACATTTATGTTCTCTTAGGGTCTGTATCAATCTGCCCAGGATCTTCTAGCTTTCATAGGTTCTGATGAGAAGTCAGGTGTAATTCTGATAGGTCTGCCCTTATATGTTACTTGACCTTTTCCCCTTACTGCTTTTAACATTCTTTCTTTGATTAGTACATTTGGTGTTTTAATTATTATATGCAGGGGAATTCTATCAGATGTTCAAAGAAGAGTTAATACTGATACTCTTCAAACTTTTCCACAAAATAGAAACTCAAGCAACACTACCAAACTCATTCTATGAAGCCACAATAACGCTTATACCTAAACCAAACAAAGACCAAACAAGGAAGGAGAACTTCAGACCCATCTCCTTTATGAACATTGATGCAAAAATATTGAACAAAATCCTGGCCAACTGAATCCAAGAATGCATCAAAACTATAATTTACCACGATCAGGTAGGCTTCATCCCAGGGATGCAGGGATGGGTCAATATAAGGAAATCTGTCAATGTAATCCACTACATCAACAAACTAAAGAAAAAAACCACATGGTCTTTTTATTAGATGCTGAAAAGGCTTTTAACAAAATCCAGCATCCCTTCATGATAAAAGTCTTGGAGAGATTGGGAATCCGAGGCCCATACCTAAACATAGTGAATACAATATCTGCAAACCAGTAGCCAACATCAAGTTAAATGGGGAGAAACTTGAAGCAATCCCACTAAAATTGGGGACCAGACAAAGCTGCCCACTCTATCCCTATCTATTCAATATAGTACTTGACATCCTAGCCAGAGCATTCAGGCAGCAAAAGGAGGTCAAAAGTATACAAATTGGAAAGGAAGAAGTCAAAATATCACTATTGCAGATGATATGATAGTATACTTAAGTGACCCCAAGACTTCCACCAGAGAACTTCTAAAGCTGATAAACAACTTCAGCAAAGTGGCTGGATATAAAATTAACTCAAGCAAATCAGTAGCCTTCCTCTACTCAAAGGATAAACAAGA
>BDUI01000011.1:2062505-2080243 GCA_002335545.1 Apodemus speciosus
AGCAATTCTCAAATTCATCTGGAATAACAAAAAACCCAGGATAGCAAAAACTATTCTCCACAACAAAAGATCTTCTGGGGGAATCACCATCCCTGACCTCAAGCTCTACTACATAGCAGTAGTGATAAAAACTGTTTGGTATTGGTATGTAGACAGGCAGGAAGATCAGTGGAATAGAATCAAAGACCCAGCAATGAACCCACACATGTACAGGCACTTGATATTTGACAAAGGAACTAAAAACATCCAGTGGAAAAAAGATAGCATTTTTAACAAACGGTGCTGGATCAACTAGAGATCTCCATGCAGAAAAATGCAAATTGACCCATTCTTATCTCCTTGTACAAAGAAAGCTCAAGTCCAAGTGGATCAAGGATCTACACATAAAAGCAGATGCACTGAAGCTTATAGAGGAAAAAGTAGGGACGAATCTTGAACATGTGGGCACAGGGGAAAAGTTCCTGAACCGAACACTAATGGCTTATGCTCTAAGAACAAGAATCGACAAATGGGACCTCATAAAACTGCAAAGCTTCTGTAAAGCAAAGGAGACAGTCAATAGGACAAAACGGCACCCAACAAATTGGGAAAAGATCTTTACCAATCCTACATCTGATAGAGGGCTAATATCCAATGTATACAAAGAACTCAAGTTAGTCTCCAGAGAGTCAAATAACCCTATTAAAAATGGGCTACAGAGCTAAACAGGGAATTCTCAACTGTGGAAACTCAAATGGCTCTAAAGCACCTAAAGAAATGTTCAGCATCCTTAGTTATGAGGGAAATGCAAATTAAAACAACACGAGATTCCACCTTATACCAGTCAGAATGGCTAAGATGAAAAACTCAGGGACAGCAGTTGCTAGAGAAGATGGGGGAAAATAACACTTCTCCATTGTTGGTGGGATTGCAAGCTGGTAAAACCACTCTGGAAATCAGTTTGTCGATTCATAAGAAAATTAGACAGTACTACCAGCGGACCCAGTACTACCTCTGGGTATATAGCCAAAAGATGCTCCTACATGTAATATGGACACATGCTCCACTATGTTCATAGATGCCTTATTTATAATAACCAGAAGATGGAAAGGACTCAGATGTCCCTCAACAGAGGAATGGATACAGAAACTATGGTATATAGACACAATGGAGTACTATTCAGCTATTAAAAACAATAAATTCATGAAATTCTTAGTCAAATGGATGGAACTAGAAAGTGTCATTCTGAGTGAGGCAACCCAATCACAAAAGAACACATATGGTATGCACTCACTAATAAGTGTGTGTTAGCCCAAAAGCTCAAAATAAATAAATTAAGTGAGAGTGCTTCGGTTCCTCTAAGAAAGGGAACAAAATAGCCCTAGGAGCAATAAGGGAGACAAATGTGTGGAACAGAGACTGAAGTAAACACCATACAGAGACGTCCCTACCTGGGGATTCATCCTATAAACAATCAACAAACCCTGACACTACTATGGATGACAAGAAGTGTATACCGAAAGGAGCATGCCATGGTTGTCTCTGGAGGGGCCCTGCCAGAGCCTTACGAATACAGAGGCAGATGCTAACAACCAACTATTGGACTGGGCATGGGGTTCCCAATGGAGGAGCTGGAGGATGGTCCAGAGGAGCTGAAGGGATTTACAGCCCCATGGGATGTCCCAAGACTCCCAGGGACTGAACCATCAACCAAGGGGCACACATGGTTCCAGCCAAAAATGTGGCAGAAGAAGGCCTTGTTGGGCATCAGTGGAAGGAATGGTCCTTGGTCAGGTAAAGGCTAGACAGAGGCCCAAACAAAGGGAAACCGAGGTGTGGGGGGAAGAGGGAGTGTGTTGTGTGGAGAGGCATATATGTGGAAGCAGGGTAAAGGAGAAAGGGGAGGGGTTGAAGGTTTTAGGGGAGGGGGGATATTGGGAAAGGTTTTACCATTGACAATGTAAATGAAGACAATATTCAATAAAAAAGAAAAGAAAATTAAAAAAAGATAAAAACAGTTTTCAAACATAAAAAGTTTAAAGCAGACAGGCTGATGAAAATAAATGAAAGCTAGAAATACACAGGGGGAAAATACAGCATTTCCAACAAATGGTGCTGGTCAAAGTGGATGGCTACATGTAGAAGAATGCAGACAGATCCATATTCATCATCCTATACAAATTCAACTCCAAATGCATTAAGAACCTCAATATAGACCCGATACATTGGATCTGATAGAAAAGATAGTGAGGAGTAGCCTTGAGTTCACTGACACAAGGAAAGACCTCCTGAACAGAATGTGGTTACCACAGACACTAAGACCAACAATTACTATATGAGATCTTATGAAAAATGTCATCCGTATGGCAAAGGACAGCAACTGTCATAGAAAAACAACAGAGTATAAAATGAGAAAAGAACCACACATCCGGTAGGGGACTAATATCTAAAATAAATAAAAAATCCAAAACCTAAACAATCTGTGCATTAAGAAAACAAATAACAATTTAAAAATGGAGTACACATCTAAATAAGGAGTTATCAAGAAAGGGAACACAAATGACTGAGAAACATTAGCAGAAATGTTCAATATTCTTAGTTATCAGGGAATTGCAAATCTAACTATGATAAGATTTCATCTTGCAACTGTCAGACTGGCTAAGATCAATAAAACAAAGGACAGCTAATGCTGGAAAAGATGTGCAGTAAGAGGATTCCATTACTTGTGTAATAACAAACATTTATAGACTGTATGCAAATCATTTTTAAGGTTCTTTAGAAAGCTGTAAATTATTCCACCTTAAGACTGATTCATCTATACTACTCTGACATATACCCAAAGGATCCTCCGTCCTACTACAGAGACACTTGCTCAGTCATGTTCATTGCTGCTATACATAATAGATAGAAATTGAAAAGAGCCTAGATAAACATCAATGATTGAATGCATACAGAAAATATGCTTAATTTACATAAAGGAATATTGTTCAGCTATTAAAAAATAAAATTATGAAGTTTACTGGTATGTGGAAGGGGGTAGAAAAAAATCATCCCAAGTGAGGTAAACCACACCTAAAAGGCAATATGGTATGTATTTGTTTATACGTGGAGGTTAGCTGTTAAGTGTTAGAGAAGCAGGATATAATCTATATTACCACAGAGATTAGGTTGTAAGGGACTAGTGTGTTGCTGTCTCCATAGGAAGGCAAAATAGACTTGGTAGTTATGAGGAGGGGTAAAACTGAAAGATCACACATGGAGAGGGAGAGAAGTGGTACGTTGGGAAGAGAATAGAGACAATGATAGATAAAACTAAGGACCACTTGAGGGCATATATGCAAACCTACTGCAGTAGAAGTTTTATATAAAAGAGATTTAAATGAAATCACCAAATTTAGGGAGGCAAGGCCTCAACTAGGCATTTCTTATCACCAAATGAAACCTCCATTGCTGGGAGAGCGTGATATCTAGTCAAGTTTTGACTAAAGGGATCCCATGGAAATCTTAAACAGCCCATGTAATTGTCAGGGCTATTAATTGTTCTCCCCAAACTGATAGTAAAACCCTATTGCTATAGCTAAAACCTACATAACGCACTGAACATGAAGAAGTCAAGTTCATGCCCCCCTCGAACTTTCACACATACTGACTGCTTTTCAAAGAATTGGAAGGTACTCTGCATACTACTAAAGGAAAATGATAAACACCAACCTAACCACAAACCACACGGCCTACAATGGTGACATGCTTACAAGATATACTTATGCAATCATGGCACAAATAATGCAGGAGACACTGACCACATTCTTATTGGAATAAGGCTACATGAACAAGATTCCTGATACTTCCCAGGTGGCCAAGAACCTTAGACTAGATTGGTCATAGACCTAAAGAAAACTAAATGCTACTGTTCTACAAAAGGAAATAATAAATTAACTCCTAATAACATTTTCCTAAAATCATAAGTTAGTGTTATCCTCAGCCATCACCAGAGAAGTCCCTTCCTGCAATAGATGGTAACAAATATGGAAACAAACAACATGGTGCAGAGAGTGAGAAGGTTTGCAACACTCAGTTCTATACCATCAGGGTTCAGGGAAAACCACAGAAAACAAGTTGGAAGGATTGTAAGAGCCAATGGAGATGGAAGATACCAAGGAAACAAGGCCTTGTAAACACATTAGGCCTGATGCACATATGAACTAAAAGAGACCGTGACAACATACACAAGGCCTGCACTGATGCTGTCCAAACACTGATAAGGTATGTAGATAGACACAAGTTTCCACCCCTAACTCAGAATTCCAATTGATAACTTCTGAAATAAATTTTTCGTTTTTTCCAGAGGGGTCTCAGTGGGTTTATAAACAACACTTAAGGTTTGCTCATGCCCAGCAATATATGACCAACATAAAATAAAATGAATTTAAATATGTTTTTGAAGAATGTTTTTTGTTTTGTAATACCTTGTAAGGGCATTTTTTTAACCACACAAATTCTATTTTATTGTTTTTATTAGTTTTGTATATGTTTGTTTCTCTATGTCTATATGTGTTTCTTCCATGTTTTATTTGGCTTTTTTCTATTCTTTCTTGTTGTCTTTTATTTTATATTATTATTAATGACAAGTATTATATTTTAGATATCTGATTTGTAACGAGAGAAATAAAGGATGTAGCTTTTGTTTGGTGAGAATGTTGGGAGGAGATGGAAGAAGTTAGGAGAAGGGAATCAATAATCAGAATATAGTAAATGTAACGAAATCTATTTTCAATTTAAAAAAATTAATCAATGTAGTACTGTTAAGGTTTAAATACAAAATGTGTATTAGGTCATTTCTTCCTAGCTAGTGCCAGTATTCTGAGAGGTTCTGAAATCCTTAGGAATTTGGAGGAAGTGGGTCACTTTGAGTGTGCTCTAGACTTCATACTCCTATCCTGCTCCCTCTCCTTCTCCCTGCTTTCTGTCTTCCATAATCAAGCAGCCTTCTCCTTCCACACCCTTCCACTGCCAGGTTTTGCTTCACCATCAACCTAAATCAACAAACCCAATGACTAAGGATTGCGATCTTAGAAACCATGAGTCTTAGTAAGGAAACTTCCTCTTTGTCTTAGTTGCTTTTCTTGCTGCAACAAGACACCACGATCCAGCAGACTTATGGTTTCAGAGGGTTAGAGTCCATGCCGACAGAGCAAAAAGCATTACAGCAGGAAAACCTGAGAACCCACATCTTGTTCTGTAAGAAGGATATAGAGATCATATCAAGAATTGCCAGTCTTTTAGATCCTCAAAGCACTTCCCCAGTGGCACAGCTCCTACAGTAAGATTCTACCTTTTAGTTCTTCCCAAGCAGATTCACCAACTGGAGATCAAATAGTCAAATATATAATCTTATAGGGGATCATGTCATTAAAACTATCACACATCTTAAACTAATTTCTAAAAGAAAACCAGGAAGCAATTATCATTGGTAAAGGAAAAAATATTAAGGAATGGCAGATAAGGAAACATGCACACACATGCGCACACATGTGTTATTATATCACTTCTGTTTCTCTAGAGTAACCTATTACATCCCTTGAAAAATATTTATGCTGTTTCTGTGTCCTAGCTATTTTGAAGAGAATAGCAAGGACTATGACTAAGCAAGTATATATGCAGGATAGGATTTCAGTCCTTTGAGCTCACAAGAAAAGGAGGGATAAACCCTAGATTGTACTGCAGATTTATTTTTAGATGTTTGCAAATTGTCCACACTGATTTCCATAGTGACTCAACCAGGTAGATTCCTGCCTGAAAATAAGGGTTCTTCTTTCATTACATCCTCCCCAGCATTTATTGTTGACTGCTTTCTTGGTATTTCAGCCATTCTGGCTGGGCCAAGATGAAATCTAGAGTTGTTTTTATTTGTATTTCCTTAATTGCTAAAGATGATAAATGGTTTCAAGATATTTATTAGTGTTGGGGATTTGGTTTAATAGTTGTATTAATGTTAATTGAGTTTCCAAAATTTGACAAGAATCCTGCATGTAAGACATTGAATGTCCTGGTCCCCAATTGGTATTAATTGGTAAATTTGCTAGTAGCCAATGGCTGGGCAGAGAGACAGAGGTGTCACTTAGGATTAGAAGGCAAGGGGACTGAGAGATGAAGGAGTTAGAATAGCCAGGCCTGGAAAGAAGAAGGATCATTCCTGAGAAGTACAGGACAGAGCTGGGGAAGTGCAGCCTCAGGGAGCACTGCATTGGATCTAGGGCAACAAAGAAGGAATGTGGAATTTAGTAAGTAATTATTCAGAAATATCAGAGGGAGAGTGTGTCACATGGATGTTTGGAAGTGGCCCATCCATTGAACTGATTAAGGCATATTAAATATAAGTGTGTGTGTGTGTGTGTGTGTGTGTGTGTGTGTGTGTGTGTGTGTGTGTGTATGTATTTCTTTTGGGAATCCAGAACATTGGGGCCAGTATCCCTGCTGGGCAATTTGAGTAACATTAATCACCTACAGCAACATATTAGTCATTTTAATTTCTTCTTTTGAGAAACCATTGAGATCCATAGCCCACTTTTTAATAAACTTCCTTCTTTGACTTTTTTTGAGTTCTTTGAATATTCTCATCTTTCATCTAAGAAGCTTTTCTTTACAACAAATGGAGATCTTTACAAAATACCACAACTAATCTAAATACAGTGAGCACCTGAATGTGGGGTTAACTACAACTCAAATCCTGCATATAAGGCTCAAGGAAGATTGAAGAAGTAAGCGGCAGTAAGACTAAGAACCAGAGAGCCAGAAAATCTTCTATGTAGTTTTGTTTACTAGAAATTGTAGGGAGGATACACACATGATACTTCAATACTTCGGCTGCCTAAACAGAACCTTCAAACCAATGGGCATGCTCTTGTGGGAGGGGAAATTCATAGGGTCCCACCTGTATACAAAGAACCACAGGAAAGTAGAGACTAAAGACTGATAAGAAAGTAAGAAAGAATGAGAGAGAAAGAGAGAGAGAGAGAGAGAGAGAGAGAGAGAGAGAGAGAGAGAGAGAGAGAGAGAGAGAAAATTAGTCATCCCTAGGGATGAGACACTTAATTGGCTATCCAATATGAAGTGTTAGTTCTGAAATTACATACATACAAGAAACACTAACTACACAGATTGTATTTATACAACTATACGTTTGTTCATATAATCCATAACAGTTAAAAAAAACAAGATCAAGAATTTGAGAGGGAGCAAAGGGGGCGTGCATGAGAGGGATTGGGGGAAGCAGTCAGGTGAAAAAAATGATGTAATTATATTTTAATTAAAAATGAAAGTATATATTTAAAGATAAACACCAGCACAAAAAAATTTATATGAAGTTATTGTACATAGGGTGGTGGCAGTCGTGGTGCTATAGTGTCTTTTCAATATGCCCTAGGTTACCAAAGGAAATGTCCTGTGTCATTTATTGGACACTTCTTGAACTAGTGGCAGACAGTTTCCCAAGGATTCCCCAAGCAGCTCTGACCATTGCCATTTATCTTAGTTGTCAAATAGAATTTAAGAGTGAGTCCTTAATGCTGAAGATACCATACATGTTGATTGTAGACAAAGAGAAATTATGCTGCTACTTACCAGAAAAATCCTCTTTGATGGGGCAATTTTACAGTACAGAAAGGTGTTATGGAGACTGCTCATGGAGAAAACTCATCAGTAGATTTATACAGATGTAACTCAAAGAGTGACAATAAAAATGAACCTAACTACTTATGCCTTATATGTGTCTAATAATGACATGAATGCTTTATGGGTAACCAATAGCTTTCTGATTAAATTTAAGGTGTCTTCCAAGATGAAAAAAATTCATGACTTGTACTGTATCTGGCCAAGAACCCATGGCTGGGGATATCAAAGGCCCAAAGCATGACCCTGTTACTTCTACTTTGGTAAATGGAAAGTGAACAAAATGTTCTTCAAATATACATCTCTATACTCACAGTTTGGGGTAGTTCTCAGTCTTCACCAATGAAGCATCATAGTGCAGTGAAACTGGATAAGTAGAGAGACTCACAACTTGTAAACATGCAGGGAACAAGTGTCTATGGCATGCTCAACCATCATAAATACATAAAATATTTTTATCTACATAAAAATATCTACTCCTAAAGCTCAGGAACCATTACAGAAGAGGGAGAGGGAAGAGTATGAACACCAGGACTTGGGGACAACTGGGGCAAAACTTTGTCTTCTAAAAACAGACAGGGATTTTGCACTTTTCAACATGTGGCAGCTATAGATACTGCAGTACTTTAAGATTGAACTAGGTAATAGTGTATCATAGATTAGGAGAGGGAGATAAGCCCCAAGTCATAGCTGAGGAACTACTGAGAGTTGATGGCTGTTGGAGGAAGAAGAATTGGTTTTCTTTAGAGATATGGTCCCTGATAGTTTTAACATGCTCCAACTGGGTGGATACAGGAGGAGGTAAACAGAGAGAATGGGGTGGTGAATGAAACTGAAACATAATGTGATATGGATAAAATTCTCCAAGAAAAATTAAAAATGTTAAGGAAAATTGTTTTAGCTACAATGGAAAAATTAATATAAATGCTATTTGTATAAAACCTAAATTCAGTAAACAGAATAGTGTTTCGAAAAAGGAAGACAAAAATGGGAAATTGAAAAAAAAAGAGTTGACATGGCTGTTCTGCTTTGCCGTTGGGAGATGTACAGTTACCCTTCTGTATGCTCTGAGAGTCCAGTGAGATATGGCCTGTGTGTGACACATAGGGATTCACCATAGAAGAAATGTCTTGCAGGTTTCCATGACTGCATGATTTCCTGATGACCTGTTTCAGTAGTTGGGGAGCATTTCATTTCTCTTCTAGGCATGATCCTGGGGGTGGGATGACACTTGTTCTCAGAGGCTTTGGTGTGGTAACCACTTGTGTTCTCTCTGCACACTCATGTTGTCCTCTGATTTCTCTCAGTTGTCATTCAGCTGAACTCTTATTGCCTCGACTACTGCTCTTCTGGTGCAGCAGTAATCTCTGCTGCTGTCTCTACTTCCTAACACACGTACCTTTTGTTGTTTTTATTCTTGTCTCTATACCCATCTTTATCTACTTTTCCCATTTCTAAAAGTTTTTATTTTACCCAGACTTCTTCAGTGCACTGGTGAGCTTTCACTGTCTCCACATCTTGTCCACACAGTTTCATATTCTGTTACTGGAAATCACCTGCCTGCTCTCACTGATCTCCTTGAGGATCTCATGTAAGGTTACATTCTATCTCCCTGGGATGTGCTGTTACATTTCAGATTCTCCTGTCTCCTTTAAATGCTACAATATCTTTAGGTTCTCCTTTCGTATCTTTTCTCCTCAGCAAGTCTTTCAGACTGGAGGTTATAAGTTTTTAGTTACTTACTGTTCATATCTATGGTGTTCAGTTACAAATTGTTGTCTCTCACCAAGATGCTCCTCTTTAAGCTCTAAGCCACCTATGCCATCGTCTACTAGATACCCCTCCTTCCACATCTTGGGTTCTCTAGAAGCAGATGCAGGGAGGTGGATACACCTCCCTGTGCATAGTTAACAACACTATGAATGTAAGAAAATAGGAAAGATTTGGCAGAGAGAAATTCTTGACCTTGGGCCAGTTGGCAAAGTCTCAGTCCTGAACTACTTTATCATCATCAGGATCTTGGAGCCCTACTTTGCTACCCAGTAGATGCAGTCCACTTAGAGGTGTGGTTCTTGTTCTCTATATCTGAGCAGGCTCTGAAGAATAGTGGTCCCACCCTGCTTCTGATGACACAACCCTTGGTTCTGAGCAGCCATTCCTTCCTCACATCAGATGTTACCGTGAAGGCATCTTCATTTACAAATATTCATTCCCATGTCATCCAAGGTTTTCATTGCTTTGGGGCTAGAATTCATTTAAACACCTCTAACTTAATTCAATTAACATTTATTGAAATCCTATTAAATGGCTGTTTCTGCTAAATACACACAGGGATTCATCACATGAAATAAAACTCACATTTTAGATAAATAATCACATGTAATGACTTGGGAGGTCAAAATATTTTCCCCCTGGCCTCATATTCCAAGTATAAACTGAAGTCTCTGCATTGCAAGTTAGTTTTTCTCTATTATTGAGGAAATTAGAAAAACAGCCATCTAGAACAGTTATATCTAACAGGTCTTTGAGGTAGGGAGGAGGGAGTATATGACCCCAGTGATTAGATGTGGAGGTGACTGTAGGAGTAGAACCTATTAATAGTGTTTTTGAGTAGAATCTGTAAAACAACATCCTTTAATTGGTTTCATCAGCAATAAAATTGACATTTTGAAATTAATTAGCTTCTTTCTTAAGCTTTAGTTCTCAAATAATTTAAATGTAAGGCTAGGAAAAGCATTATGCTTTGACATTCTCTAATTCTGCAATCTAATATCTGAAGTAGAGAAAGTGTTATGTAGGATCCTGAGAAAATAGTAGTAGGTGGTGACATCTTTATGAAAGGTTATCAGGGGACACCTTGCTGTCCACGTGACTCTTTTAGTAGAAACACACTTGATGTGAGCCAAATTTATTGACTGAAGAAAATTTATGTGGCTTTACCTGCAGGTCTTTTTCCTTCCCTCCCCACCTCCATTGTTCAGTGGTTTATTTTTTCTTCTGTATGTCTATTTACTTTTCATTCTGTTCTTTTGTTTCATATTTATACCCACACAGATATTATCAAGTTTGTTGACATTACTGAAGATATGAGGATCACCTCATACAGCATCTGAAGAGCTGTTTATCCATTCTTTTCAGTGTTCCTCTGTTTTAACTTGACATAGCCTTGAATCACTTCAGAAGAGTGTGTCAGTGAGGGATTGTCCACACCAGATGGGCTTGTGAGCATGTTGATGAGGTATTTTCTTGACTGCCTTTAATGTGAGAAGTCCTGCCCTAAATGTCCACAGTTCCTTATGGTAACAGCCTGGATAAAAGGATGTGGAAGACTGAACATAAAAGGATATGGAATACTGAATATGCTGTTGGTTTGTTTGTTTTTTATTTTATACTTGCTTKGCTTTCACTGTCACTGGGGAGTTTATTTACATTGTTACTGTGGCTGCTGATTCCTTCCCGGATATTGTAACCATCTTTCTGTTGGTTTCTTCTGTGGGCTGAATACCATCAGTTCTTCAGAAATCCTACAGGCTGTTAGTACAATAATAGGACTGTTGAGGTGCTGTTTCAGGTTGTTGATCTTTGTTGGATTATCTATTCTGAGCCTATTGTGTGAGATAAGCTAAACATTCCCTGTTACTCTATATTCTATTGGTTCTGTTCCTTTTGAGAATGCCAATACAATTCAGAGGCTTTTCTCTCCCCCAAGTGATGGTCCTGTCCTGTGTCCACTCTGACTGTTAAACTCTAGAACTTTGAGAAGTGCACAGGGGCATGGCTACATTTTATTATCCTTGAATATCAAACTTCTGGTTTTTTTCCTTCTGAGAAATGTTGTCTCTATCTAATTTTATGTTCTGTTTCTCTGTATTCTCCTTTAAAATTATTTCCCAAAGATGATTATCCTAAATCAAAAGTTCTTAGTCTTTCATGCCCTGCTCATGTAAGAAACTCTTCTGACAGAGCCTTTCTGGAATACATAAATTCCAAGGCTAACTCAAGGCAAATCATGATGTTCTATATAGATGTATGTTGTACTCTTCTACCTTTTATGGCTATACAAAGACTCTCTGAGAGAACCAATTGTATTATGGTTTCTTAGATAATCCTGAAAGATCAGCTAGTTGAAGAGTTATCAGCCACCCCCTCTAGTCAAAAATTCAACCCATTATGCTATTACAGACAGAGGCCCAGAATTTGAACCAAAACCCCTTATATTCTTGAACTGTGGAAAGATGTATTTCTTTCTGAGAAGAGTAACTGTGGTCTAAAAGATAGGCAGAAGCTATCGTTCAAATCTTCTGGCATGTGTTGTCTAGTCAACAACAGTGCTATTGACATGTTAGTGGTCTTTGAAGACTAGATGAGGATATATACCTGAGTATGGCCAACCTGTGCATCTGGATGGTGTTTAATTAAGTAAGAGTGGCACACATTTGGTCTCACACTTTTATTTAACCATCATGACTTTCTATCTGTCATACTTTATAAAAAACAGGTTAGGCATTTACCATGTGAAATTTCATATTAGTACAAGAGCTGTCATTGCATTTTGTGCCTTCATATTGAGTGGGGGTACTTCTGGATGTAGGATTGTTCTTACATTTTCATACATGTTCTATCCATAAGCACTCCAGCCTAGAGGAGGTAAAGAGAAACAGTTTGTGGAGAAACATATTTATGTGGAAGCTCTCAGACAAGGGATTAGTAATACAGGCAGAGAACTCACTGGTATATCCAGTTTTATACAGCCCTGCTTTAAAAAGAAGTAGGCCTAAATATCTTGGTTTATATCAATTCTGTTTTTTTCTGAGTCAAAATTAGATCTTTCAGCAAAAACCTGCTCTATGTCCCCTAAATATCACTTGTCTTCAGTTTCCTTCATAAAAGGCCTTGCCCTTTGTGAGCACAAGGAGATTAATGTTGCCCTTGGGAAATTAACTCTGGGAATAGTTTTGTGCATGTTGATCTTAGACTACAGGTACCCTGCCACAGCAATCCTCTTAATGTATCTGTATGCTTAAAATTCACACAGAAAACTGTCTTCCTTACTTCTAAAAGAAAGCAAAACTTTACTGGAGGAGTTCTAGGCACTCCCACATGAGACCATTCAAGTGATATAATAAGTAAGGCCATGATGATACCTACAGTGAAATATCTTCTTTGTGTTTATCATAAAAATCTACTGAAATTGTGATGGTCTTTGGGAATTTATGATGTCAATGTAAAAAATCAAGTAAGGTTTGTTCTTATTTTTTAATCTGACCATATTACTTAAAATAGAACCATTGACTTAAACCATCTCTCTGTCTTTGATAAATTATTACAAGAGAAATTTTATGCCAATTAAAGTTTATGAATATGCATGTTTCCTACATGGGCATATGTACTTACACACACTGATATTCATACTAATAAAAAAAAAACATGAAGTAAATTAATTTGTTAGTAGCTAAGCCCTTTAGCTTGATTCAACTAATTTTGGGAAACATCTCTTAATATTCTAGATCCTTCAGTAACTGATTGAATCAATGCCTTGAGGTTCTATAATTATGCAGTTATGCTGGTACTATGCTGACAGAGTTCTGAAAAGCAATGCTACTGTCTTCAACACAAACAAATCCCCGGGGAGAGTTACATGCACACACCTACATTATAAATCAAATTTGACTCATACTTCCTTTGAAGCTAGAGAAAAGGATTTATAAGCTGTGATAGGCATTCTTTCTTCTTGGAATGAGATTCCTTTTCCACATTTGAGAATGAGTGTAATATGTCTTCACAACTTCTGAATCCATTCTGGCTCATGTCAGATTGGATGATATTGTTCATTAGTTTTTAATGTCAGTTAAAAGGCATTGTCTGCAGACAGCAAACTAGGCATTCTTCTTTCTTCTATGACTTACCTGAAAGTTAATTCGGTGTTGCTTTTTCAAAATTTATGAGTTGAAACTTATAAAGAAAAATATTAAATGATAAAGCCTTTGTCAGAATTAAACAAACGCAAGTCTCTTTGGATTCAAGGTGCTCAGATTTTTAGATATGAGAAATAATATCAGTAAGTGGGAATGAAAACACTAGATGCCCTCTAAGACAAATATCTTATGGTGCTGCCTAATACAGGATAGTGGAAAGTGCAGTGGAGGATTCCTGCTGCTTTGGGAATTGTCAAATAGTTCCACTCTTAATACTCCTCATATTTGCCTAACTGTTATTTGGGTTTCCCATTCTTTATCTTGAAATTTGGTTTTGGTCCTATGCTTATTCTTTGTTAGTCTATAGGCCCTTTGAGGGAGGTAAGGGATAGTATTTATTTCTTTAAATTCCCTTAGCATTGCTTGTCATACAGATTAGTGCAAAAAGATACTTAAGATTCTTGACTAATTGATCTTTCTTTAGTCAAACTGATACTTGCCCTCTTTAGTGAGTTAATTGAAATCTACTTGACAGTAAATACACTCCAAAGTTGAGACTATTTCATAAGAGCATTAATGCACTTGAAAGTGAAAGATGAATTTAAAAATTTTATAGTAGGAGAGCCACTTATGGTTGTGTTCAAGTTGAATCAATTTCGGTTTGCTACACTCTTAATGTCTAGAATGTAAGGGAGAGAATTCATCTCAGAAACAGGAAGCAACAGTCTTGAGAGCAAATGGCTGTGAGAGAGTAATGCAAGAAAGGAAAGCTCGTGAAGTCCAGGGTGGGTCATCCATCTTGGGAGGTTGAGTCAGCCTCTCACATTGAGCTGGGAATGCTGGATGGTACCAATGAGTGATGTGACTGTACTCTTGCATGAGAGGCTGGTTAGGAATCTATTGTTCATTTTCCCCTTCTTATCCACCCTAGAAAATATCCCATAAGAACCTCTGATGAAGAAATGATCAATATACATGGAATACAATAAAAGCTCCTGTGATTGGTGGCTAGCAAAGTAATCTGTCTGACCTTTCTCTTAGTTTGTCAAGGTCTCTAAAGTGTCTTGCCAACATGGGTGACATTTTAAAGCAGAGTTTAAGCCAAGTGAATGCCCCAATATATTGCTATCAAGGGATGGAACCAGGGGCTTGAGCTACCATGACCTATATTTGTATAGAATTTTTGCAGTGGTGGCAAACTGTAGATGTTATTTTATGGTAAACTACCATGAAATTCTGTAGGAAGAAAAGTTTCATTTTCTCCTGTAGGATAAAACTAAGCCTGTAATAGCACACTTCCAAATTCTGTGAGACCTTGCCTTCTGTTGCTGTTTAAATATTTATACTTAATGTTTCTCAGGTAAATTAAACATCAATACACTCCAAAGCTGAGACTATTTCATAAGAACATTAATACACTTGAAGGTGAAAGATGAATTTAAAGATTTTATAGTAGTAGAGCTACTTATTGTTTTGTTCAAGCTGAATCAATTTCTGTTTGCTACAATCTTAATGTCAAGAATGTAAGAAAGAGAATTCATCTCAGAAACAGGAAGTAACAGTCTTACACCTATTGCCTGCATTTAGTACTTTATATCAATTCTACTCACTTTTAAGACTATAATGACTGCATTTTCTACTGGATCTCCCTTTTTGTGTTTTTTTTTTCAAACAGAAAAGGATCACAGTGTGACTTCCTTCTATTTGTGAAATTCCTTGGATACATTATTGGCATTTTTTTTCCGAATCTGAATTTTTAAGATTATAGGATAATGTGGGGTCCATTCTTACAGAAGCATAATCACATTACCCAACATAAGAGAATTATTTTTTTAGACAAAATAACCTAACATTAAAGTGAGAGATCTAAATCCAGACAACTGAAATTCCTTGCCCATATTTAATATACTGGTTGTCACCAGTGTTTATTGACCCAGCCTAAAGTGTTTAGATTCTGTCTAAGCTCCACCCCACAGTTACCTGGCATCAGCCAGGTATGCCCTTCCCTACAGTTACCTGGCAACAGCCAGGTAGCCTGGCCTACTATAAAGGGGGCTGCTCACCTCTCCTCTCTTATCTCTCTCACTCTCAGCCTCTCCCTTGCTCCCTCTTGGGCTCTCCTCCCCTTCCCCCTCTCACTTCGTGGTCATGGCCAGCCTCTGCCTCTCTACTCTCTCCGTCTCTTTGCCTTTCTCTGCCTCTACTGCCCCTTAACTCTCATCCTGTGTCCTGAATAAACTCTATTCTATACTATGACAGTGTGTGGTCTGGTCCCTCAGGGGGAAGGGATACCTCAGCAAGGGCCCGCTGAGGCTCCACTTTCCCCCACGCAGCCACAGAACATATTCTCTAACCTCTTTCTCTTTTTATGATCACAACAATTAGTTCTTAGGTAGCTCAGAATAGTAAATATAAATAAAATATTTGTTTCCATAGACTCAATGTAGATCAGATTAATTGTTTTATGGAGGCAAAAAATGGTGACATAGAAAGATGAAAAGTAAGAAAATTGTAACATGTGTGTATTTTTGCATTATATCAAAAATATCTAAAGAATCTACCTTTATAAAGAGAGAGGTTTACTTACCTTACAATTTTGGAGAGTCTTTTGTGTAAACATAAGTGGTCTCATATTTGCTAAGGATTGCATGCATGGTGAATAGTAACTGAAGCTTGTGAAGTGATAGGAAAGAAGAAAAGAAAGCTGGGTAGGACCAAACTTGGACATTTATAATGATCCCAGAAGTGAATCCCCGGTAAGATTCTTTGTAGAGCATTCCTCTGAACCATTCCTAGGAGCCACTTTTTAAATGTCACCATCTTCAACAGTGTCACCATGGAGGCCAAATTTTGTAATTCCTATGGGCTTGTCAAGGTCTTTGAAATGACATACAAATCATAGCAAGTTATTGAAAAGTCTTTAAAAATATTTATAACTTTAGTAAAGGTAAAATTTTATGATTCTGAATAAAGAAATCCTGAGCATTAAAAAGATATTGTGATTTTATAGTGGGAAAATCCATGAGTCTCATGCAAATTGCTCAGAGCTGATTAATTAGAGAAACTAAAGTTCATTAATAGGCAAAAGTAACTTGAAGATTAAGAAAAACATAAAAAACCAATGCCACTCTATTCATTTTCTTCATCTGAGATGATGAACATAAGTAAACAATGGATATATCTATATTCAAATTGTCTTTGTTTAGACAACTAAACAAAATATCTGTTTCATCAACTTACAGGCAAACTATCAGATTTTGAAAATTCTAGGGTATTTTCAATATTGGGATTTTTATTTCCTCTAAAGATTTATCAATGTAATGAAAAAGAATTTTGTTAATTCATAATTCCTGTTCTGTCAATATATTTATTCTAACTGGTATATATAGTCTAAAATATATACCTACTATAAATATTGTTTTGTAAATATTTAGAAAAGAATAARATATGCATTATTTTTGGCTCAGTTATATTGATAATTAACATAACTAGGAAATATCTATATGCTAATATTCAGGGCAGTTTAGAGAGGCTAACTTTCATGAGATCTCTGCAAATATGTAAGAATTTCTTGTACATTTTTCTGCATGTTGACCTCCAGTTGAGCCAGCACCATTTGTTGAAAAGGCTATCTTTTTTCCACTGGATATTTTCACCTCCTTCGTCGAAGATCAATTGGCCATAGATGTGTGGGTTCAATTCTGGGTCTTGAATCCTATTCCATTGATCCACCTCCCTGTCCCTGTACCAATACCATACAGGTTTTAGCACTATTACTCTGTAGTATTGTTTGAGGTCTGGTATACTGATTCCCCCAGAAGTTCTCTTACTGTTGATAATAGTTTTACCTATCCTGGGTTTTTGTTATTCCAGATGAATTTGAGAATTGCTCTTTCTAACTCTGTGAAGAACTGAGTTGGGATTTTGATGGGGATTGTGATGAAACTGTATATTGCTTTTGGCAAGATTACCATTTTAACTATATTAATCCTGCCAACCTACAAGCATGGAAGATTTTTCCATTTTCTGGGGTCTTCAATTTCCTCCTTCAGAGATTTGAAGTTTTTGTCATACAACATGCAAAAGAATGAGAATTGATCCATTCTTATCTCCTTGTACTAAGCTCAACTCCAAGTGGATCAAGGACCTCCACATAAAACCAGACACACTAAAACT
>BDUI01000011.1:2086830-2100654 GCA_002335545.1 Apodemus speciosus
CTCACACCAGTCAGAATGGCTAAGATTAAAAACTCAGGAAACAGTAGGTGTTGGCGAGAATGTAGAGAAAGAGGAACACTCCTACACTTCTGGTGGGATTGCAAGCTGCTACAACCACTCTGGAAATCAGTCTGGCGGTTTCTCAGAAAACTGGACAGGATACTTCCGGAGGACCCAGCCATACCACTCCTGGGCAGATACCCAGAAGATTCCCCAGCATGCAATAAGGACACATGCTCCCCCATGTTCATAGCAGCCTTATTTATAATAGCCAGAAACTGGAAAGAACCCAGATGTCCCTCAAGGGAGGAATGGATACAAAAAATGTGGTGTGTGTACACAATGGACTACTATTCAGCCATTAGAAACAATGAATTCATGAAATTCTTAGATAAATGGATGGAGCTGGAGAGCATCATACTAAGTGAGGTAACCCAATCTCAAAAGAATACTCATGGAATGCACTCACTGATAAGTGGATATTAGCCTAGAAGACTGGAATACCTAAGACACAATCTACATATCAAATGATGTCCAAGAAGAAGGAAGGAAGGGCCCCTGACTCTGGAAAGGCTTAATGCAGCAGTGTAGGGAAGTACCCGAACAGGGAAGAGGGAAGAGGTAAATGGGGGAACAGGGGGAGGGAAGAGGGCTTATGGGATTTGCGGGAAGGGGGAGCCTGAAAAGGCAGAAATCATATGAAATGTAAATTAATATATCGAATAAAAAAAAGAAAAAAAGAATAGAAGAAGCCTTTTGTCATCTTTTCATGGTTTTTCTTAAGGGTTTGGAGTTCTTTTTTGGAAGGTAAACATCAAAAGAGGGATTTCCCAGTTGCTATTATGAAAATGCAGAATATAGCTGTCAGAAATCTTAGTGCTTGTCTCCTGACCCCATAAATGCAATTAGCATACATAGATGGCCCCACCAACTGCTAAGTCAAGTCAGAAGGAACTACTAATGCATAGCTAAGAGAGCTGCCTGCCTTTGCTAGAGAAATTGTTTTATAACAGATGTGTGCCCAGCTATATCAAAAGTGGGTGCGATTCCTTTCTGTCTTTGCAGTTTCTTAGCAGGTTGTTTGTGAGCACTAAAGCACAGTCAAGTTTATTTGTTGCCTCTGAGTCTGGAAATTCTTAGGTAAGGACTGTGGGGATTAGTTTTTCAATTTTGTCCTTCTAACATATGGAAAAACAAATGGATATATCATCCTACAATAGAGGGGCTTTCATTCTCCCAACATGGTCATGGTCACTCATGTATACATATGCATTCACACATGCACACACACACATACACACACTAATCTGACATGAATGATCTTCATTTATTGATTCAAATTTAATGGTAAATCAAAGTTGGGAATGGTTACAGGGGCAGCTGCTATGTGTACCAGATGAATGGAATGATTCTTACTCCTAAAATTGACCATCGAGAAATAGCTTTCTCTTGGCTGTAGGTTTTAACATGTGTAGCTAGTAACGAGAATATGAGGTAATCTTAAGGGTGATTGCCCTGGTTTTTCTAAAGTGTCCTGGGAGAACGGGTTAGGAGAAGCCAGGTGACCTATTCAAGAGGAAGTGGCATTGTTCTTGTCAAAGTCACCATTGATTTTCTCTCAAGTTTCTGCAAGGACTCACAGGATAAATTTCTATCTGGTCAAAAATATAGGATCAGGGTAGGGGGAGTGTTTTAGATGGACTTCTGTGACTTAGAAATATATTCTTGTAAGGGGAAAGCAGTCTAACAGAGTAACTGGTTTTCTCTAAATAATACTTGGAGTTGCTTAAGACCAGAATGGGTTAGAAAACAGAAACCAATAAAGTCCAAATTGTTTTAGATGTCTAAGAAGAAAAGCTCTGTGGTAGCAATGGGATTCAGGAAGGACATCATCTTCCTAGTTATACATGTGATATGTCAGCATGTAGTTTTTTCTGTGCTTGCATGTATTTACATATTGATAGAAAGATTGTCAAATTTGATGGGCTAAATAAACCGTTGTTTGAAATCTGAAGAATTAATTAGTTGATAATCATTTTTTCTGTACAAAGTCAGAGTTGTATCTGTGGGGATTCTCATGAAGGCTACATGGATTTTATCTCAAATATTTTAAAACTGCAATTCATGACAATCTTAGACACAATGAGTGTTCATGCATGGAAGATACAGAAGACGGTAATTTTAAGTAAGCTCCCCATGCCGTTGGCATCTGAGCAGAGTTCATACTGTCTATTGTCATAACTGCTAGAGTACCTCTATCACCTTTAGGTCAAAGATACATTTTCATAAAGAGCCAAAATTCTCAGCTGCAAGATATAATGGAAAGTAACAGCTGGGAAGATATTGTTAATGTCTACTGGGTAATCAACATGAGGTTTCAAGATAAGCACACAAAATGAAATACATATTTATTTGAGAGCTCACAGTGCTCCAATGTGCTCTGAGGGGCTGTCAGGTAAATAGCAGCATGAGTGGAATGAGGAGATGGAACGATGTGTGACAGGCACAGGAAGCTGTGGCTTCAGTCTCTGGGCAGATCCCCGCACACTCTCATGTGAGTTACAGGCTGCTTCCTCTGCCTGTGCACTCAAGTTCTATCCTCTTCATGCTATTGTTACTGGGGGGGCAAGTGCTTTGTGCATGTTAATTTTAACCCATTAAGGAGAAACAGGGAAGAAAGGAAATCTCTCTGGTGGATAACTGCTAACTGGGTAAGCAGAAACTGGCAGACAGGAAGCCACAAAGGGAAATGCAAAATGCACCAATTTATCATGGTAAAAATTTGCTTTCCTTTCTCTTTTTTCTTCTTTAGAACTATAGAACTTTTGAGTATTTATGCAAATACAAAGGCCATCTGTTGAACTCATCATACCAAGTAGGGTCTTTAAAAGAATATTCACTGGAGCAGCATGGGACCATGTGACATACAGTTATAGCTCCAGCTAATTAGAGGATCGAAGCAGGAGACTTGCTTGATTTTAAGAGTCTACAACTATCCTAGGAAATACAAATGCACTAAAACATGAATCTAGTATCACAGAGGTAAATTCATGAAAGGGTTTTGAACTAATGACAGATAAAAATCTTGAAGGAGAAACTAGGACTAGCTAAAGAAGTTGGAAGATACCTTTTTGGTTTATGTTCTCCCAGGAAATGGAAACAAACTGTCCTAATGCAAAGATGAATATGTAAAATATATTTATGCCTTATAAAAAGCATAAATCCATGGAGAAAGTGGTGATTCTTAGCTAACGGAGAGAGGTGCACTGTTGAGACGAGTTTAATAGTAACTGGTTTGGGGAAAAGATAAATGGAAACACATGGTGACTCTCAAGGCATTCTGGAGACTGAGTAGACTGGGAGGGATACCATCCATTGGGCAGTGGGACTCAGGTGCAGGAGGAGATACTGGGATGACTTTTTTTTATCACTTTTGCTATATTGGAGCAACTTAAGGATATATAAGCATAAATGTCTAGTAGGGAATGAGAGATCTGACTTACAGACACAGATTGAAATCTGACCTGAGACTTATCACATTTCTGGGTTTAGATGCTAACTCAAATGAGCAGATTTCATGAGATAATCCACAAAGAATGAATAGTCTCAGTAAAGAAATGGAACAGGGATAAGGATCCTGGGAATTCCATCTCCAATACTCAATGTTCAGAGAAAAGACTAGGATCTGATGGAGGTAATGTGACAGACTTAGAATAGGTAGGAAAGGACTGTACAGTGGCAGAAAGCTGATGGAATGAGATGACGTACACCAGATAATGTTTCTTTGTGGAGTACCAGAGTTTACAGAAGCAAAAGAGAGACATGACTTAGGATAGAATCTAGTATCAACAGTCAGAGACATAGTTGAAAAGTGGGTTTCCTAGGCTGTGTTGAGGTAACTAAGATCTAGACCCTGGAATCATTCCCTCCCTGTATGAATTACAGCTGTGCATTGCTAAGAATGCAATCTAGGATAGCCCTAACTCAATCAGAGTGTCAGTTATACTTAACATATCACAGTTTTGTTTTCCAATATGGAAATAATTGCTATTTTTATGTAACTATTTATGATAGTGTGCTTTAGAACTCAGGGGATAGGTATAAGGATGGGAATTATTAAAATAATTTTTATGACAAATGTCACCAGTCTGCTCAGTTTCACCAAATCTTCTAACTTTAACTGATTTATTGTATTGATCCAGAATAAATGAGCAGGTGATGAACTGGAGATCTACAAATGCTCAAAGTGAGAGTTTTATAGAAAGTGGTTAATGAAACATCAAGGAGAAAAAATGATGGAGAATATATGTGGGCTTGGATTTTTAAGGCATCTTTTTGTTCCTTCTTGGTTGCTTCCTTTGTCATTAACTCTCTGTCTCTCTCTGTCTCTGTCTCTGTCTCTGTCTCTGTCTCTGTCTCTGTCTCTCTCTCTCTCTCTCTCTCTCTCTCTCTCTCTTTCTCTCTAGCATCTGTCTTGCTTTCCTTTCTCCCTCTCCTTTCCCCCTCCTCCTCCTTCTTCTCTTCTTCATCTACAAAAATGTTGGAAAGATCTTATCTATTCAGCATCCAGGTGTGATTTAAAAATCAGGTAAGGTCAGTAACAGACAGCAAATTAAGACACAGAGGGCTTGGTGATGAGAAAACAAGGAACACTTTTGAGCATTATTGACAAAAAGACCCCAAGAGATAGAAATTAAAAACTAGGATAGTCAATAGAACCCCATAGAAAGCTATTATAGAACAAGACAACAGGAACAGTGATTCCATCCTGAGGATACAGGGCAGCTATGAAATTGAAGGGAAAAAGACAATGAATGGCTTGCAAAAAGGATTCAAGAATAGTGAGGAATAAGTGTTATATTCCATTTGCATGGACACATGAGCTACAGATCAGTATCCTCAATGAATGGCAGGAGGCAATGATGCTGAAAGACAGTGAATCGTGGAGGATTAGAAGGATTTTTAAATGTAAGGGCTTGGTGGCATCAGTGAGAGTATATTGAAGACTAGAACAAGCCAGGTGTTTTCTTCGCTTCTTTCCAGTCTGAACTCGGTGGCATAACATTGGGGAAGGGTGCGTAATGCAGAGGTACAAATGTGACAACAACAGTTTTCATTGAAGAAGCTATTTCTACTTGATGTCACCAGGGGTAGTTTAGCTGTATATAAACACCAGTCTTGTGATGTACTAGGTCACTGCAGGCTCAGACTTCCCACCAAGATGGAACCTTGATCAGATAATACTGACCTTGTTTGCATGGGTCCTATTTGCATGGCAGTGCTAACATAACTGGGAATTAGATACGCAGTAGCTCAGCTCATGCTGACCTCTCAGATCTGTACACCAGATAATTTGGGCTGTGTTCCTTTGCATAACTCAAATTACATTCCTGCAAATGACACACAAAGAAACACTCTCTGGCCAATAAAATAGTTCTCTCAAATGGAACCCCTCACAACCCATCACCTTATGCTGAAATTGATACTTTAGTTAATGCTCAGCCTGCCTCTTTCTTGTACCTTAGTGCTAGAACTATTTTTATCCTTTAGGGTCTCCACTACCACAGAGGATGGCCACCTAGTCCACTATAATATTCTAGTTTTTCTCATCCTTTACTATTTCTGAGTCTCATTTCTTCAGATTTCCCATGGGAATTTCTAGTATTATCCCACAGACAGAACAAGGTAACATATTACAGGGGAAATGAATCCAAGAGAAGTCCCATAATACCAGATACTGGCTTCCAATTTATTCCAATAGAAAAAAGCTGGACGCCAAGAAAGGCTTGCTGAAAGGAGCCTGATATTGCTGTCTCCTGAGAGGCCCTGCCAGAGCCTTACAAATACAGAGTTGGATGCTCGTAGCCAACCATTGCACTGAGTGCAGAGTCCCCCAGTGGAGGAGTTAGAGAAAGGACTGAAGAAGCTGAAGGGGTTTGCAACCCCATAGGAAGAACAACAATAATATCAACCAACCAGATGCCCCCATAGAAACCAGAGACTAAGCCACCAACCAAGGAGTACACATGACTCTAGCTGCATATGTAGCAGAGGATGGCCTTGTTAGGCATCAATGGGAGGAGAGGTCCTTGGTCCTGTGAAGGTTCAAAAGATGCCCCAGAGTAGGGGAATTGAGGGAAGGGAGGAAGGAGTGGGTGGGTGGGTGGGTGGAGGAACATCCTCATAGATGTTCTCCCTCAGGGGAGAGGGGATAGGATGGGGTGTTTTGGGAGGGGGAAACCGGGTAAAGGGATAACACTTGAAATATAAATAAATTAAAAAAGAAAGAAAGAAAAAGGTTGGATCACTTAGAAGGGACTCAAAATGGAGACAATTAAGATGAATTTCCATTCTTGTCTACTAGATTGTATGAAGGACTCAGAGGGACAAGAGTGGACCTGGAAATGAAATGGAGGTTTCTTTAGAGCTAGGTGAAGGTGTGCTACTCTCACTCTAGCCTGGTAGAAGGATGAGGTGTGGTTTTCCCTGACTCTAAGTCAATTGCTTAGGTTCTCAGAAAGGCATTTAGGACCTTTGCTCATTTTGAGTACAATATTCAAGGTTGTGGTGCCAGACTGTACCTTCCTTGATTTGCTAATGGTTTGGATGGTATCTAACAGTGACAATGTCCTCACAGCACTGCGGAGGAAATGCTTGGTTTTCCGTGAACCAAACAATCAGCATGCTACCAGGCTGGGCTATGGCATTATTAGTAGCTTTATCCTGAAAGGCAGATAGTGTTCTCTGTAGATTAAAAGAGGACTCCAGTTATGGGACAGAAGAAGAAGAAGGAAGTCACCRTTGATGGAGAGACAGAGGATTACTGTGGCATAAAGGGACTTCCACTGGTTGATGGAAAACAATAGAAAGGGTCTTCAGGGGCAAAATGATGGCAGGAACAACAGAGAGTTTTATGAGAATACAGCAATGCCCCTGGGGGCAGAGGAAGGGTGGGAACGCTTTGTCAGACTTTATTTCCTATTAGCTCCCCACACAGGTAGGGACCCCAKCCAGCCAGTCAGATACTTCCCTCCTAAGCCCCTGCCATTCTCTCCAGTGATTTCCAGGCTGAAGTTAAGGGAAAGGCAAAGTTGAAATGGTGATGATGGTTGGCAGACGCTGGGCGCTTCAACTGGAGTACTGTGGTTCTACCTCTCATTGACTGAAGGGAATCAAAGGATTTTCCATTGTCCTAGAGACTGGCAGGCAGACAGACTAGAAATAAGGGGTTAAGTGTTAGCTTCATCTGTAATACTCACAAGTCCTGCCTGGAAAAAGCAATCCAGTTCTTTTCTGTTTTTGACCCTTGTAGTTCCTCCTTTCAGTGTAATTGGTACAGCCTTTTCTTGACATTCATTAATTCATATTTATTCCTGGTAATAAGATATTAAAGGTCTCCAACCACAGTTAATTTAAGTCACATAAATATCCAGGTAAGATGCATGTAGCCAAAATTAATACTGGAGATCACTATCAATAGTGAGGAGTTAACTGCTTCCTAGTTATGACTTTTAATTAGAGCAACCTAAGAATATTCTCAGTTATTACCTTTAGATGTGAACTTAATTCTAAAAGCGACTCTGACTTCTGACTTGGGAAGCTCCAGACTCATGAATGTTAAAATATGGAGGCTGACTACAGCTGGGAACATGCTTTCCCATCCCTCCCATCTAACTGTTCCCTCAGCCTTGTTGATGTGCTTCACCTCAACTATCGGATATATTTCCTTCCTTTCCTCTGGTCTCACTGTATTTGCTTTCCCAACAGCTGTTCTTTCTACTTCTTCTTGTCATCCATTCTCTAAACATGTCTAACTCAGGAGGATTGGATTGCAGGGAACTCCTGTCAGTGCTGAAGGACTGGCTGACTTCCAGGATGGTCTCGTTGGTAAACTTGTCGGACCATTACATGCTGATTATGGGTTATTGATGATGCCCGTGAAACTGCTTAGGAGGCAGATGTAGCACCTCTGAACTGCCAAAGCCTGGCAGCTGGTTAGGATCCCGCACACCCCCTGAGCTCCTTTGCATCATGTGACCACTTAAGTGTTGCCTGCTTGATCTTCAGCAGGAGGACACACAGTCCTAATCTGAGTTTCTTTCCAGTCTCCAAGTACTTTGTTGTGCCTATATAGAAAATTACAGCAAGCCTATGTATTCATTAGTGCTTTTTATCTTACTATAATATAAAATGTGCATTTAAAATGTTATTTTTATGAATATGCATTGGTTACATTCATGTGTGTGTGTACATATGATGGTCAGAGGTTAATGCTGGGTATCTTCCTGTAAGGATTTCCACCGTATTTTTTTCTTTTGATGACGGGGTCTCTCACTGGATCCAGGGTTTGTGGATTTTACTAGACTGGCTAGAGAGTGAGCTCATGCATCCTTTTACCTCTGCCTCAGAGACCTGTATCACAGGGGCATGCCATTATTCCCACCATTTTCTGTCTGTGCTGGGCATCTGAACTAGGTATCCTGTAGGTACAACACGCACTTTACCAACAGATCCAGTCTCCAGGCCCTTAAAGAAATCACTTTATGAATAAATAATTAACTTCAATGTCATCTTATTAAGAGGTTAAGATTTTAAATCCTTGAATGTTTGAGGTATGGTGCTTAATGGTAGTGGCTTATGAATTAAGCTTGGCATTATGTTTGGTAGATTTTGCTTAATCTCAAAATGCTACACAAATTATAATTGCAAATCTTCTAATTTTTGCGAGATATTTTATCTATTTTACTTTTTATTTTGGCTTCCATCCTATATTAATTTTTGAGGCAGTTATTTGCACTTCAAGCTGGGCTAGAAGGCACACTCTGGCCCAGGCCAGCCGAGGACTGGGATCACAACTACGAGCTCCCAAATCCAGATCTGACTTAGCTTTGAGAGTCCTGGTATAGCAACACCTGTGTATGTGATCCTGTTATCAAAATACTTACCATGAGTTATTTGCAGTGTTCAGTACTTTACCAGAAGAATTCAGCCCTAAGTTTACATCTGAAAGTGATGGTTCTTACTATTGAAGGATTAATACATGAGCAGAGAATTACTTACTATTCAAGCTCTGCTCAGCATGCCGTGCTTGTATTGTATCAGCTAGGAAACCAGTAAGACTCCGAGACTGCAGTAATGCATTGCTTCTGAACCACAGATCTAGGTGGTGTTTGCAGTAAATCATCTCCTGACCACTAGATGGGGCTGTGAAACCTTTTGCTTCATTAACAGTTCTTATAAACATTTGCTTTCCTTGAAGAAAAAAAAAATCACCCAAATTTCTAAGGAGACTATTTTCCCTTCTATTTTAAGCCCATCTTCTATTGATGGGTGAAAAATTCCCCATATTCTCTGTCTAATGACAAAACAGCATTACAGTAATGATGTGGAAATGTGATCATTATATTGTGTCCTAGGAAGGAATAGATATGTTGCCAAGGTCACCTTACACTTAATTCAGACCCACCACTAATGACAATTGTCCATCAGGGCGACATGCTCATACATTTTCCTTCCTTTCTTTTTCCCTTCATTGGTCCAAGACTCACTTATTAACTTCACCCATTTGGACTGTAGAGCACAGCTTATGTCTAGGACTTAGGAGGCTATGGCAGTGTGGTTTTATGTGGAGTGAGTCTATAAACCACTAACAGCATGGCAAGTACAAATAATAATTTTTCTTCTCGTTTTCTAGTTCCCATGAAGACTCTGACGGTATGCAGGTCCCAGTGACTCTGGAAGAATTCCTCCTGAACACTGATGGTATCTGCAGAGCTGAGAATGATTGCACTATTATGATATTTAATGCTTACCTTTACCTTTCCTTTTAGAGAAAAAATTATTTCAGTCTAATTTAGTAGCAATTATTTTGCTATTTTAGCTTCAGCCATAAATTTAATAAGTAAAAACAAAATCAATTTTCCCAAACATTTTCTTTTACTCACCTGCAGAGAGCTATTTCTACTATCTACTATAATATTAGCCATTCAGTAAATAATTATTAGATGCATTAAAGATTCATGAATTATTGAGGATACAATATAACCTTATTTGTGTCATAAGATTGCCCAGGATCTACAGTATTAAGATATTACAGAACCTCAAAATAATTACATTTAAAATTTTGATGTACCCCATTCTATGAAAATATATTTTCAGAGGCTGTCATTACAATTTAAACTTTTAGGGTGTATGGGGTTCAACTCCCAATGTATAACTGAATAAAAATGTTCTTATGTAAAAATAATAAATAAAAAATTAAAAATTATACCCTTCTTACACTGACAAATATAATTAAATAAGAGAGCTATCGTGGATTGGAGTATTTTTAAATAATGAAAAAAAAACATTTTCAGACAAAATTGCAAATTAAAGAGAAGAATTTTAGTTAATGTTGGGAAATGTTGGTGAGAAGGGGATAATGAAAAGCATTTATTTTTTAAACCAGAAGTTTAGGGAAAGCAAGACTTCCAGCTTTTATAATGAGACAGTACTGGCAATCCACAGATAATGAATCACTCATTAATCTTTGTTGGCATTCAAGCCAACAATACAAATACAGTAGCTAGAATGGGTCAATTTGATTTCAGAGAGTAAGCACCACCTTAATTTCCCTCCAGTCTGTAAAAACTTTTAAAGAAACAGGATGATACCTAGGCTAACAGAGAGGAAACACGCTCAGTATGCATGCTTCATTTGTAGAATGAAATTAGCACATTTCCTCGATTTTTTTGGCAACAAGAAAAATTCACAACAGAAAAGTCAGAAAATGCAAAAATTATAAACGAGTAAGTGAGAACTACTCAAAATCTTATTACACAGCAAAAACAGCTGAAAGATGGCTTTATATTTTTAGAACTGTAAATACTAACTATAACTTGATTTTTCATTTTCTCCTGACATATTGTTCTGTATGGAACAAAGAACTACATCAGCCATACTTTACAGTGTTGAATGAATAAGTTCATTAACTATATAGCAAGCTGAAGTAAAATAATTATCAATGGATAGAGAGATGATAGCAAAATGTCATCAAAGTAGGAACTTAAAACACTATTCAGAAATTGTCTCGGGAAGCCCCTTAAGGATGTCAGCTAGAGTTACCAATAAAGGGAATTCAGGACAAAGCACCATGTTCCCCTGCATGAGATTTCCAAGTCAGAAAACAGAGAAAATAAGGTCACACCACCAAATCAGGGTTCCAAAACTCAGCAGGAATCTATAGGAAACTTGATGCCATCAGCTGGAGTTCTTGACTGTACTTTCTCTCCATAGATGCGTTTCTTTCCCATGGTGGGACTTCTGGCTTCTCTTTCCCACTGTTAGCAGTTTTGTATAATGGGACGAGTAGAACTTCTGTTGGCTTACCATTCAGCTGTTTTCTGGGGCACGATGTTGATCACTGCAATTTCCTTAGCTGCTTGCTGTTTTCCCTTTTACAGAACCAGAGGATTAAATCTAGCAGTCCGAGCGATTTGGGGTGGGGGATACTTGACATAAACATGCCAATATAAGGCACATTGCATATACATGCATAGAAGTTTTAAAGGTCTCACTAACTCACCTACTCAAATACAATTTTAATAATTGAGTAGAATGCTGTTGGACAGATCTATAGGAATAAAATTTGGACTTTGGTTGATTTCTTCACTTTGATGCATTGTAGTCAATGCTACTTGTTGTTGTTGATGCTGTTGAATTTAATATATTGCAGCAGTTTTCTCAGAATAATGTGTGACACATTGTCATATGATGCTTGCTTGGTTTTTATGGTGCCAGGTCCTGTTCTGTGTCTCTGCAGGGGTTGTCAGGATGCTGGTGGCATGCTAACCCAGAGAAAGAAGAGCAACAACGGCTGGAACTGGGAGTCAACAGCCTATGTTTCTCTTTTGAGTGTCAGACAGCACTAATGTGCCAGACTGGAAGGGGGTCAGCAGGGTCTGGGACAGATGTTGTGGTTCCCAGTTTCCTCAGGGCATTTGCACACCTAGCAGGAAGGGGAAAGCAGAGCTTGAGGTGAACAGGGTCTCATCTGACTGGGGGTGGGGGCAAGAGCCAAGTAGCAGAGGGACTGAAGAAGAGAAAAGCCTTCTTTGGGAGTCTTAGGAGTGACTCTTTTAGGGAAAGGCCTTCCTCGTGTCAATCCTTAATGAAGCAGCTGTTTGAAAAGGTCCTTGCTTATTCATATTGCTTTATTGGAGTGTATATATATATATTATATAATAATATATATATAATATATATAATAATATATGTATATAATATATATATTATTTGGGGTGAACCAGGGATTATATTCCTTGGGGCAAAGTATGAGAATATCTAGGAGAGGAAGATTACTGGTTGAAGGCTCAAGGCTATTTAGATACCATATTAGCATGGAGAAGAACTCCAGGAACTTTACTGAGTGCCTGTGGTCCCCTCAGTTAGGTGTCACAGTTATGTGTTCCAGAGTACAGACACAGGTAGGAATTTGCTCTCCTCCTGTCATTCTCAAATCTCTGAGATTCCGCAGGTTTGAGCTCACTCACCCTTACCAGTTCTTATGTCTGTGTGGTAGCAGAGTCCCACATTCCTTACTGGTATAATATGTAAAACTAATGCAGTCTTTCGCTGATAAAACACAGGGCAAACGATAAAAAGAGCAAACTCTGTGTTCAGTTTATAATGTCAGTTAACCCCAACATCTCTCTGTTTAGTTTTTGTCTGGATGACCTGTCTTTCTGTAAGAATGGGATACTGAAATTTTATTTAGTTAGTGAGGGAACTTTTAGTGTATGAGGTTTGCTATGTGATTTATCCTGAGGTAGAGTTTCTTTTATGAAACTGGGTGTACTTGTGTTCGAGGTATAGATGTTAAAAATTATAATGTCTTCTTGGTGTAGTTTTCCTTTGATGAGTATTTAGTGTTCTTCCCTATCTCTTTAGATTAATTTTGGTTTGAAGTCTATTTTATTAAATATTCAAATGGGTATATGAGCTTGTTTCTCTGGTTGCTGGAGATACCTCTTTCTATCTTTTTACCATGCAGTGATATCCATTCTTGAAGATAAGACATATTTCTTGGATCCAGCAGAAGGAAATATCCTGCCTTCCCATCCATTCTGCCAGTCTGTATCTTTTTAATTGGAAAATTGAGACCATTGATGTTGAGAGATATCAATGAACAGTGTTTGAAAATTTCTTTTATTTTGTTGTTGTGATAGTGGAGGTGCTCTGTGTGTGTGTGTGTATGTGTGTGTGTGTGTGTGTGTGTGTGTGTGTGTGTGTGTGTTTGTGTATGTGCCTATGCTTAACTTCTTTTGCTTTGCTGATCTAGGATTATATATTCCCTGGGTTTTCTTGTGTAGAGTTAATCTCTTTCAGTTGGAGATTTCTGTGTAACATCTTCATGAAGCTAGATTTGTAGGTAAATATTGCTTAAACATTGTGTCTTCCAGCCTTAATATGTGGATCGGGGTGGTTGTCGTCTCCATTTCTAGATAACAGTTCATTCCAGATATAGTCAAATTGATAACAGGGAATAGCCATTATATTTGGTTTTATCAAGGATTTTTGTATTTTCCACATCTATTTTATTGTAAGCTTTTCTGGATGCAGTCATGTGGGCTGACTGATTTCTTAGAGTCCATAGCACATCTTTGCATATATATGTCAAGTCAGGTGTTAATTCTGATAGGTCTGCCTTTACACGTTACTTATCTTTTAGCCTTGCAGCTTTTATTATTCTTTCTTTACCTTTAGTGTTTTATTATGTAGGTAGTGAGGGAACTTTTTTCTGATAGATTTCTGTGCCTTTACCTGGCTTCCTCCTCCTCCTCCTCC
>BDUI01000011.1:2108883-2128927 GCA_002335545.1 Apodemus speciosus
AACTTACAATTTATAAGAATTGTCAAGCAACAGAGCGATTTTGTGGGATACTTACTCTCTTCTTTTATACCATCAAAAAATCAACAGGACTATAATTGAAGTTAATGTTTTCTTGATAACTGAGAAAATTTATGGCAATCACTTTGTGGTCAGTTTCTGGCTTAAAAATTCCTAATCGACAGGGTTACAAATAAAGCCTTTGAACTTTGTGATGTCTTTATTGACATGTCCAGGTTTATTGCTTGCTGTGATTTTTCTCTTAAGGGTTACTTGGTCATATTCAATCTGCATTACTACCTATTTAAGGTTCTTTGTTGCTTGTTTCTTGTTTTCTAAACAACGAGTATCACATGTAGGAAATAGAGGGTTTATTTTAAAGATGGATAGACTGTAAAAAATTAGGATGGTTTAATGCTATTTACATACACTAAAGTAATAGTGGTAGGTTCTCCCCTAAAGCCTATGACCTGTATAGCCATATGGTTCTTGGCTCTACAGTGGTTCTGATGTGGGTTTGAGGTTGTGGAGGAGAAGTGCAGTTCTGTCAGAAACTCATTGGTTACTCCTAGCATGTTTGTGCCACTATTGTACCAGTGAGTGTGTGTTTCCGAGGCACAAGTTTTGGTAATTCACAGGGTTTACCTGTGACAAGATTCAGGATGACTTGATGACTTTTATTGTCTGGTAACATACATAGCACCTGCTGGTAACTATGAGAGCTGACCGGTAGGTATGAAGCTTCCAGGTTTAGCAGCAGACTCACAAATCCGCTCTATAAACCTCAAGTGCACGGTGCCGTAAGCAATGAAGTTGTACTGTTACATTCTTTAGGGTAACCGAGAGCATTGGCAATAACTTGTAATGTTTGGGACTCTATGGGACCTCACACGCCAATGGTTTTAAATGATTAGTCCTCATACCCTCAGATTAATGTGTCTCTTAACCCTAATCAGGGAAGCAGCTATTTGCAATATATGGTTACTAACAGAGAAACACAGAACTGGCCAAAGTTCAGACAATAAAAGACTATGGAATAAGGATACATGCTCCACAATGTTCATAGCAGCCTTATTTATAATAGCCAGAAACTGGAGGGAACCCAGGTGTCCCTCAATGGAGGAATGGATACAGAAAATGTGGTATATATACAYGATGGAGTACTATTCAGCCATTAGAAACAATGAAGTCATGAAATTCTTAGAGAAATGGATGGAGCTGGAGAGCATCATACTGAGTGAGGTAACCCAGTCTCAAAAAAATACACATGGCATGCACTCACTGATAAGTGGATATTAGCCTAGAATCTTGGAACACCATAGACACAATCCACCTATCAAATGTTCTCTGACAAGAAGGAAAAAGTGGACCCAGGTTCTGGAAAGGCCCAATGCAGTAGTGCAGGGTAATACCAGAACAGGGAAGTGGGAATGGGTGAATGGGGGAACCGGGGGAGGGAAAAAGACATATGGGACATCTGGGGTGTGGGGAAACCAGAAAAAGGGAAATGAAATGTAAATAAAAAATATATCCAATAAAAAAAAAAGACTATGGAGTGCTAGGGTCTAAATGGGACATCAGTATCACATCCTCATTTACAAAGGCTCAGGGATCATTATGGAAGAGGGGAAAGCATGAACGTCAGGGGCAGTGAATGACTACACAGAAACAGCATCTTCCAGATATAGCAGGGCAGCTGCCGACATGAACTCACAGTGACTGTGGCAGCAAGCACAACTCCCATGCAAGCACAAACCAAACAAAATAGCACCATGCATACGGGAGGTAGACAGAGTTGTGCTTCTAGCCAAGGGGCTTTTGGTGATTGATAGATGTTGGGAGAGGGAGTAAATTTACCTTAAGAATGTCGCCCCAGGTAAGTTGACCATGCTCCGGTGGAAGGCCTCATATCCAAAACTCTATGGGCAACACAAATTAGAATTGATGAGGAAAGGAAATAAAATTGGGTGGGTTGTGAAGAGGGGATAGATCTTGGAGGAGTTTGCAGATGGAGGATGAATATGAAAACAATACATTGTATGAAATTTTCAAGGACCTAATAAAACAAATTTAACATGGGAGCCTTAAATTTTTGGTTTGACAAAAATAGCCATGTCATATTATGGAATTTTTTTTGACATCTATCTTGATTGAAGTGATACCTTTCTGTAAACCCAGAATCAATTGCCTTTGTGAGAACCTTGTATTTCCAAGTGATCACAAGAGGGTGGGGGGAGTGGACAATTTACCTGTCTTTCATTAATTATGTCAGCCTCTGAGGAGGAGTAAATAGTCAGATGTATGTTGGAAATGTGGAAGGCTTCTACCTATGCTGGTGCCCTACAGCCGCATGCCTTTTCTCCCAGTGCGGCCGGCCAGCCGAGGGCTCGCAGCATGCTATTGAGCCTCTTAAGCCTCCCCAGAAATCCTTTACTTTATTTTTTAATCTCAAATTCATTTTGTCTCCTCAATTGTGTAACAATGTTCATTTGAATGTTGAACTAAGTTAGAGAAAACACAATTTTGATCATATTTTGATGTATGGGTGTATTAATTTGGATTATCTCCACAAATTAAGAGTTACAGGATGTAATTGTGTCACTTCATTGCAAGTATTTCCACCTGTTTCTCTTTTGGAAAAATAAGAGGGCAGCTTTTACCACAATCTCTTTTGCCTGTGTACTCAGAAGAATTTTATCTTATTGGAATTAGGATTTTGAGGGCAGCTTTTACCACAATCTCTTTTGCCTGTGTACTCAGAAGAATTTTATCTTATTGGAATTAGGATTTTGTGAATACCCTGAGGACTGTGGGGCTCATCTTTCAGTCAAGGCTGTACCCATTGTGACTGTAAATTATGGCAACAGAGTCACAACTTGTGAACTTTACTCACACATATAGTTTTGGTTTTGTTGTGTTTGACATTATAAATTGTTCAAATTAGGAAAAAGAAGTCATGAATTTGAAAGAGAGGGAGTATCAAGGATACATGGGAAAGTTTAGAGGAAGATAAAGGAATAGTATGCAATTAAAATCGCAAAAAAGTTCATTAATACATTAAAAACAAAATAAAGAATGATAATTTCATTTTGTGTATCACTTGCATGGTGTGCCCTTAGGCCTGTGATTAGCCTGCGGCACGGCTGTGGTGGAGACCTCCTTCTTTGTTGCTGATTCTGGCATGCTTGTTTTGTTCTTAGTAAAGAGATGGCATATATATTAYATTATATTATATATATCATGAAATACAATATTTATTAATATTATATTAATATAATATATAATATTATATAATATATAAAACAGTTACATATATATACAATTGTTAGGGTGCATAAGAGGGTTACTTTTGAACTCTGATGGTCTAAAACATCTTTATTTAATTTTCAGTTTGCTTTGATAGCCATATATTTGTTTTTAGTAATTTTAATCCTTAAAATTTTTACTAATAGTAGCTAATCATATATATCAAAGTAGTTCAGTGTGATATGTTCTTATAGGCATATGCATTAGTCAACCTTCCCTTCTGCGTGATTAGCTGGCTCGGCACACAACTTTCCTTACTTCCTAGTGATGACTGTCTTGCTTGTAAGTCCCCTATATGAAGGAGAAGTAGCCATACTTCTCTTTCTGTGTCTGATTTATTTCACTTAATAAAGCATCCTCCAGTTGCATCAATTTCCCTGCAAATAACAAGATTTCATTTTCCCCCATTTTGTTTASTTCACAATTTCTTTATTCATCTGTTGACAGGCACCTTGACTGATTTCACCTCTTAGCTATTGTGAAAAGCTAACGGCAGAAATCGTTTCAACCGGCTCTATCTGCAGAATGTTATGAAGCAGCATGTGATATTAGAACTACATGCTTGCATGGACACACACACGTGCACACATGTCTGCCTACATACACATGCTGACACACACTTTCACCTCTGTTCTCTCACTTGACATGTTGGTCATTGCCCATCATATGCTTTTTCAATGTGGCAGTGATTTTGTTCTTTCTCAGAAATAATTTTATAATTTCTTGTTCATAATTATTTCATTTTCCTCTTTTTTTTAAAGGAAGACTTTTTTCTGGAACATCAAATTTATTGTGAAAATCTCCTTGAGAGGACCTTAGTCATTTTTTTTTATTTTTCCCTGTTATTCCTCACAACTTTTTCTTAAAGAATAACACTGACAATTTTTATAACCTTACTGTGTTTTCATTCAATGCGTTAATTCAAGGTTATTTATTTATTTATTTATTTATTTTGGACAAACCAGTTTTGTTTTAAGCACAGCTACCAAATAACCAGTCAAAGACTTCTCTTAGATACTGCTGTTGTTTTCATCGCACTTTCTTTATCCATAGGTAACTTTCTTAATTCCCTGGGTAGTTCCTGCTTCCTTTGTGTTCTTAGACTGTATTATCTCAGTCTCTATCGGTAATCATAAAGCCTGTTTTCCAATCCGTGTCAATCACTTTTTTCTTATCTATTCTTAAGCCTAAGGCTCTCAAATCTTCCTGGAATCTCTTCTCATGGACTTTATTGTGGTGGGAGCAGCAGAAGTCCAGTTTGTTTGATGTACTTGCTCAAAATGTCAGTGTCTGTAGATTCTTTTTTTGAGTTTAGTTAGTTTTCCTAGCAAACATTCTTTGTATTTCCTGCCACTGATAGTGGCTTTTGTTCATTTTGGAATAGATGTTAAAGGGGGCTACCATTTTTACTTAGTAAATTTTTATTTCATTCAAGTTATGAATACAGAATACTTCTGCCTACCAGAAACTTGCCTTGATATTTTTAAAGAGTAGAGGTAGTGTCTTCTTTTTAGGGTGGTGAAAGTTGGTCACCAGTTGGCTGCTTTGGATAGCTATGGGGTGCCTGGTCATCCAATTTATAACTGTAGAAACTACGAAACCATTGTCTAGAATTGATTGCACCTCAAAATCTGCCTAAAGAGGAACTTAATGTTCAGATTTCTCCAGTTATATAAGCTAGCTAGGGCTATATTAGTCGTATTACTGATTTAAAAGTTCCTTGATGCATTTATTTACTGTCATTTAATGAAATTTGCACTTAGATATTTATGATTTTTTTTATTCCTTTACTTTGTCATCAAGAAAGTCTCCCTGACTAAGCCAGGTCTTCTTTTCTTGTCTGTGATCATTGTAGATTTGAAAAGGTCAGCTTCAAACAACTGAGTATAATGAAATGTTTTATCACCAAATTTGTTAAATTATTTTTATTAGATATTGTCTTTATTTACATTTCAAATGTTATCCTCTTTCCTCGTTTCTTCTCTGAAAACCCCCTATCCCATCCTTCCTCCCCCTGCTCACCAACCCACTCATTTCTGCTTCCTTATTTTTAAAGAAAAGAAAGACTTTTAGAATTATTTCTGTGATTGGAGATGTATTACCTGAAAACAAAATTCATTTGATGTCTCTATGTTCTAATATGAAAGCAAATTAATGTCTTCTGATGAAAACAAACTGTGTAATACCTATGATATAAAATATAAACTCCATATTATTACTATTTTTGAGTTGCCAAAAATTTTGATTTGCATTAATAATAAATGTTTCAGAAGTTAATTCTCAAAATTTTTTTTAATACTCTTTGGGAATAAAATGGGTCCCAGCAATCATAAAAACAAATTTGGCTGAATGTTCAAACACGGTGTTTTTTACTAGGTATTATAGAAACAAATCTCATTATCCAGTATTTCTTATACATTATTTACAAAAGTTCTATACAGCAATAATAATATGAAATTCTAAAAGTATATTTGTGAACCGAGCTGTGGCGGAATGTGGTGTCCTAGGGCATCTGTACATACCCACATACAGATGCATACTGAAAATAATTAAAATAAATCTTTAAAAAATATTTTTTTGTGAAATGATGCTTTATTTTGCGTCTAGCCATACCTGAGCTCTACTCATTCTGCTTTTCTTCTTGGACTAATATATCTTTTTTATTCAATTCATACAAGGAATGATCATACTAGTAATGTGCCAGTCTTTTGACAAAAATTTCGTGTATTATCCTGTGTAATGTCGAACATAGTAAAAATGCTTGCTGTAAGTCTGAGGAACTAGATTTGGTTCCTAGAACCTATGTTAATGGGGCAGGACAGAACCAATTCCACAAAGTTGGTCTATGACCTACATATGGATCCATGCCATGCATGAACACATACACACATCATTCACATACACATACACACACAAATATTATTAATTAATTATTTTAAAATTTTATTCTCTGTTCTCCTAAACACACAGTTTCAACAACTCATATCCATCTTGGTGACCATGTCAGTCTCTTGTTTTGCCATAGCTGGTTTCAAATATTTCAGTTCCCAGTATTGTACCCTCTGCCTTCAAGACAGAAGAGAATTCATTACTCAGTTTGCCTACATTCTAATTTTCATAGAGTGCTAACTAGTAGATTGTTGGGTAGTAAACATTTATGATTTTGAAGAAAGTCTATGCTTGCTGTCTAATCAGATATTTATCTCTTTTACTGAAAAAATATGTTGGTCTTTGTTTTTTTTTGTTTGTTTTTTTAAATGAGTTAGTTAACTACAGGAGAGTTGAGTTGATGACTTAACTTCACAGTAAGCATATGTATGAAAGGAAATCCAATTGAAATTCATGAATCCAATAAACTTATGAGGAGTAAAGCTTACTTGAAATGGGGTATACATTGTAGAAGTTGGGTCCTGGTTTATCCTCCCAGGCCCATACTCCTAGAGATAAGACTCAGACTCATAATAAACTTAGAAATGACTTGGCTCAACTCTGACAAAATATAACTTTAAAAATCCAATTTATTTTAACCTACATTCTGCCATGTGGCTAGTTATCTCAGCTCAATTACCATAAGTCCATCTGGTCACTTCTTCCTGGAAAATCTCCTGCCTAGCACTCTCCCAGAATCCTTTGTGCCTCCCAGATATCCCAGCTCCCATTTTCTGCCTAAGCTATTGGCTATAGGCTTTTTAATTGACAGGTGACACATCCATACAACAAACAAAATATTCTTTCTGCAATGCATTATTAAAAATATTTATGAAGTGTTCAAGTTAATATGAGCAGACAGAGACTGATGGAAAGATGACTGTGGTCTGGTTAAATTATTCAATAGACAAGGTCATGTGAATCCAAGAAAATTGACTCAAGTTCAGACCTGAAGACCACTTGATGTAAAGAGATACATTATTGGAGTTGTCCTCCAAGATTCACATCTACTCTGTAGTGGGTGTACATACAAATAAATAAATGTAAAAAAGAGGGTAGTTGTTTAATAGAGGACATGGATAAATGCCAATTAGTCTAGTTCTCATAAGTAATTTCAAACATTTCTTGTACAGCCAGAGGAAATTTGATGAGTGTTTAACAGAGTGCCATTTTCATCAGCTCTGTGTATTTTTGTCTAAGTCTCATCTAGACAGCCTGAAAATGTTTTGATATTATCAGTTTTTAAAATACAGAGCACAAAAACCAGAATAAGAAAACAAAACTTGTTCAAAATGAGTAAGTCTCTAGTTAGAAATCTAGTAACTTCCAAGAAAACAAGGATCAAGGAAAATGTTTGTAGCAGACTGTCAGCCTTGAGTCTGGAGTAAGTAGGAAGTACCCAGCCAATGTAGGACCTATTATTTTTTTTTTGGCTTTTTGACTGTATATGGCGTGATTGAGTTTAGGGGGGTTTGTTTCTTTTTGTTTTGTTTTTTCTTTTCTTTTTTTCCTTTGGGCTGTGCTAAATAACAAAAGGATCATCTTATATGGATCTTACTTCAAATTTGTGATGGAGATTTTAGCAAATGACAGTACCAAGACAAGATAATTAACACTGTGATGCTCTTACTACAGTTTTACACATAATTTTAAGTATTGTGTTTCATTTGTGCTTCACTGTACAAATTTAGAATTAAATATCAAATTGTCTCAAAGTTATGTTTTCTACTTCCATCCATTTGTATGAATAACTCATGGTGTCCTTGTTCTTAATAGCAGAGTAGTATTCCACTGTGTAAATGAACCACATTTTCTGTATCCATTCTTCTGTTCTGAGACATTTGGGTTGTTTCCAGCTTCTGGCTATCACAAATAAGGCCACTATGAACATAGTGGAACACTCCAATGGCTCAAGCTCTAAGATGAAGAACTGATAAATGGAACCTCATGAAATTGGAAAGCATCTATGATACAAAGGACATAGCCAATAAGACAAATCAGCAATCCACAGATTGGGAAAAAATCTTCACTAACTCCACATCTGATAGAGCACTAATATCCAAAATATATACAGAAATCAAGAAGCTAACCACCAAGAAACCAAACAACCCAATCAAAAAATGGGGTATTGAACTAAACAGAGAATTCACAACAGAGGAA
Source organism: Apodemus speciosus (assembly GCA_002335545.1). Taxonomy (NCBI): domain Eukaryota; kingdom Metazoa; phylum Chordata; class Mammalia; order Rodentia; family Muridae; genus Apodemus; species Apodemus speciosus. Next base: position 2,117,275 of record BDUI01000011.1, read on the forward strand.
TCTTGAATGGTTAAGATGTACTTAAAAAGAAATATTCCAAGTCCTTAGTGATAAGGGAAATGTAAATCAAAATAACCCTGAGATGCCACCTTAAACCAATTAGAATGGCTAAGATCTAAATGTCAGGTGACAGCACATGTTAGCAAGGATGTGAAGAAATAGAAAGTCTCCTCCATTGCTGATGGGATTGCAAACTGGTACAATCACTCTGGAAATCAATTTGGAGGTTCCTCAGAAAATTGGGAATATGAAGATCCAGCTATAGCACACTTGGGCATATTTTTTTATTATTTTTAAAGTGACTGTATTTCTCTCTCTCTCTCTCTCTCTCTCTCTCTCTCTCTCTCTCTCTCTCTCTGTGTGTGTGTGTGTGTGTGTGTGTGTGTATGTGTGTATGTGTATATGTGAGGTGTAGGGGGAGCATGCATGGGGAGTATAAGTGTCTGTCATTAAAGAAAGACATCCCTGGAGCCGGAGTTACAGGTGTTTGTGAGCAACTGATATGGATGGTAGGTAGTTGAAGGCTGTCTTCTGCAAAAGCAGTACAAACTCTTACATGCTCAGAAATCTCTCCTGACCCAAAAATTGTCTTTTAAGCCTGTGGATCACTCACTGGTATAATTTTAAAGCTCTTTTTAATGTAGATTTTTATTTTGATCTTTGCTTTTGATTTCTATTAATTTGTTTTTAATACCTTACAGTTACAGAACATGAAAATTGCTTTTTGGAACTCTTTGTAAAAGATTTATAGTTGATTTTTGTTATTTGTGCTTTTTGTTTATGCCAAAGCACTAATTTTTGTGAATAGTCATATACCTGTTTGTCTTTTTTAAGTTCTTCTCTCATATATTCTATCTCTACTACAGTTTCTCTTCCCTCTATTCCTCCGACTCCCTCCCCCTACTTCCGTTCTTTCCTAAATCCAGTCCTCTTCTTTTCCCATCCAGAAAAGACTAGGATTCCCAGGAATATAAACTTAACACAGCATTTAACAAATTATAAGATTAGGCAAAAGCTTTCCTATAAAGGCTGGACAATGCAACTCAGTAAGAGAAAGTGTCCCAGAAGCAGCCAAAGGAGTCAGAGATATGCACACTCCCACTGTTAGGAGTCCCACAGCAATACAAAGCTACAACTAAAGCATATATGCAGAGGCCAGCCAAACAGCCTGCCTAATCTCTGTGAGTCTCTGTGAGCTGTTCTTAGAGGAACCTCTAACCCTCTGGCTTCTATGATCATTGTTCCCCTCTTCTGGGAAGTTTCCCAGGTGTGGGCTCCTCTTATGGCATGGGCCTCAAGTTGAACCAATCATTGGTTGGCCACTCACACAAGTTTTTCACCACTATATTATGAGTATTGATTATACATTGATGTGGTGCACATCTTTGCCAACTTGTATGCATCTGTCTTAGTTTGGATTTCCATTGCTATAAAGAGACACCACGACAGAGGCTACTCTTACAAAGTACATTTAATGGGAGCTGGCTTACAGGTTCACAGGTTTAGTCCATTGTCATCAAGGAAGGAAAGGCATGGGGATGAAAGATCTGAGAGCTCCTCATATTGTTCAGAAGGTTAACAGGAGACAATTGGCTTCCAGGAACCTAGAGAAAAGGTCTCTAAGCCCACCCACACAGTGACACACTTCTTCCAACAAGGCCTCACCTACTCCAACAAGGCAATACCTCCTAATAGTGCCACTCCCTGGGCCTAGCATATTCAAATCATATTTCACTCCTGGCACCCATAGGTTTCTTCAAACACATGAGCCTATGGGGGCCATTCCTAGCCATAACATAATGCAAACTACATTGCATCCAACTTCGTAAGTCCCATAGTCTATAACAGTTTCAACAATAATAAAAGTCTCTTCTGAGATTCATCCAATCACTTTACTATAATCCATAACACCCTATAAAATCAAAATAAAAAAGCTGATCACATACCATCAACATCACATGATATATACATTACCATTCTAAAATGCCATAGTGAGGAAATAATGGACCAAAGAAAGACCGAAAACTGCTGGGAAATTTTCAACTCTTTATCTTTATATCTGATAGCCATTTCCTTTCTGTAGCAATCGCCTATCTCGCCAGCAAGAAAGGCACGCTACAACAGGATCCTTCTGCAGACGTTTATTGCAGGTTCAATTGCGGAAGCAAAAGACCCCGAGCCCGGAAACTGGTGCTGCTTAAATAGGCCTAGGAGGGACGTGTTGGTATATGATTGGTGCAAATAGCAAGCCCCAACTTACATGCTCCGGGCCTGGGCAGTGACTCAGCATAGTGCATGTGCAATGCAGTAGTTTATCACTACTGGTGGTTCTTGGCTGAAAGCCTATCACTTTCGGCAGTTCTTGGCTGAAAGCCTCAGCGCCATCTTGTAATGGCGAATAGTGGTGTATGTGGCTTCCCACACCTTTCAGTTTCAAGGGCTATGATACACTTTATTCTTTGGGGCTTGTTTCATCCTCATTTGCAGCTTTCCTTGGCAGGTATTCCATGGCTTTGCCATCTCAAAAACTTAGGATCTCCAAGGCAACTTCGATATTACCGCTTCTTATTCCACTGTCTTCTAGGATCCTCCAAAGTGCTTGGGTCACTTCTCTACCTCTGCCCTCTGAAGCACTCCAGGGTCTGGTTGATTCTACTCTACTATTGCTATTTTTCCTGATGGTCATCCCATTGTACTGGTTTTGTGACGTGTGTGTGTGTGTGTGTGTGTGTGTGTGTGTGTAAAAACTAAATCCTTCCCTGAAAACAATGGAATCTCCATTTTTTTAAAAGAAATATAGGCATGTAGTACTGAGAGATTGTGTTCATTATGTTCCATAGGTTTGAGTATTTGGAGTTATGTTTTTATTAAATTCTAAAAATATTTTTCAGCCTCTTTTCTAATTTCTATCTTGGCTGGTTTTCCATTCAGTAGTGATTTGTTCATTTTTTGCAGTTTGTATCCCTTTTGCTGTTTCTGATATTGATGATACCCAGCTTTAATCTTTAGTAATCAGATAAGATGCAGAGCCCATTTTCTTATAATTGTTGATACTTGTTTTGCGGCCAAGTATCTCTCAGTTTGGAGAAAGTTCTATGAGGTGATGTAAAGAAGGTGTTTATCTCCAGGATTTTTATTTAGTGTTTGTCTAGATTACTGGTCTACTGGTGTGAGTGGCATATAGAAGTCACCACTATTACAATGTGAGGTTCAATATGTTATTTAAACTGTAGTAATAGTTCCTTTATGAACTTTGGTGTACTTGTGTCTGGAGTGTAGATGGTACAAATTGCAATGTCCTCTTGGTGGATTTTTTTCATTTGATGAATATATTTTTCTTTTGATTAGTTTTGGTTTAGTCTATTTTGCCAGATATTAAAAGGGCTTCTTGGGTCCTTTTTCTTGGAATATTTTTCTAACACTTTATCCTGAGGGAATCTTCATTCTTGACATTAAGGTGTTTTTGTTTGTTTGTTTGTTTTTATTTTGAATGTAGCAGAAGGATGGATTTTTTTTGTTTTTTTCTCATATCCATTCTGTAGTATGTATATTTTTTGTGACTACTGATAAGGTGTACACTTAATGAGCAGTCTTGTTGATTCCTATGTTTTTATTGTTGTGGCTTGGGAGACCTCACTTTTCATTTTCTAGTATTTGATTACTTATTCCTTCAGGTTTTGTGAAGGCTGGGCTGGGAAGATGTGATTAACATCTCAAATTGAAGTTTTCATTCTAGTATCTTTTGTAGAGCTGGATTTGTAGATAGATACTGCTTAAATTTGGTTTTATGATATTTGTTTTTCTATGTTTTATGACTGATAATTTTGCTTTAAATAATGTGTCTGGCATGTATGATCTCTTAGATTTTGTAGAATAAGATGTCCAGGCCCTTCTGGCTTTTAATTCTCCATTGGGAAGTTGGGTGTCACTCTATTGGGTCTTCATTTATATGCTGTTTGTTATTTTTCTCTTACATCATTAAATATTCATTCTTTGTTCTGTATTTTTAGTGCTATATTTATCATAGTTTGTGAGAAAATGTTTTTTGGTCTGAGTATTTGGTATTTTTTATTCTTGTATGTTTTTGTTTGTTTATTTGTTTATTTATACTCCAGATTTTATTCCCCCCACCCCGGTTCATGCTCTGACTGTTCCACATCCCATGCCTTTTCCCTGCCCCCTGTCTCAAGGAGGATGTCCCCACCACCCATCACCCACCCAGCCAGACCTCTAAACTCCCTTGGGCCTCCAGTCTCTTAAAGGTTAGGTGTATCTTCTCTGACTGAAACCAGACCTGACAGTCCTCTGCTGTATATGTGCTGGGGGCTTCGTATCAGCTGGTGTGCGCTGCCTGGTTGGTGGTCCAGTGTTTGAGAGATTTCTAGGGTCCAGGTTAATTGAGAGTGCTGGTCCTCCTACAGGGTCTTTCACTTGTTTGGTCAGCGTTCTCCCAAGATATTTTATATTATTTGTGACTATTGTGAAGGGAGTTGTTTCCCTAATTTCTTCCTCAGTTTGTTTTTCATTTGTATAAGCAAAGGCTATTGATTTATTTGAGCTAATTTTATATCCAGCTATTTTGCTGAAGTTGTTTATCAGCTGAGAAGTTCTCTGGTAGAATTTTTGGGGTTGCTTATGTATACTATAATATCATCTGCAAATAGTGATACCTTTATTTCTTCTTTGCCAATTTGTATCCTCTTGATCTCTTTTTGTTGTCTCGTTGTTCTAGGTAGCACTTTGAGTACTGTATTGAATAGATATGGGGAGAGTGGGCATCCTTTTTTGTTCCTGATTTTAGTAGAATTGCTTCAAGTATGTCTCAATTTAATTTTTTATTAGATATTTGCTTTATTTACATTTCAAATGGTTATCCCTTTTTCTCTTTTCCTCTCCAACCCCCCCAACCCACCCCCTTTCCCCTGCTTACCAGCCCCCACCACACACTTCCGACCTGGCATTCCCCTACACTGGGGCGTTGAGCCTTCAGAGGATCAATGGCCTCTCCTCTAATTGATGTCTGAAATGGCAATCCTCTGCTACATATGTAGCTGAGGTCATGGGTCCCTCTATGGGTACTCTTCAGTTGGTAGTTTAGTCCCTGGGAGCTCTGGGGTTACTGGTTGGTACATATTATTGTTCTTCCTGTGTGGCTGCAAACCTCTTCAGTTCCTTGGGTTCTTTCTCTAGCTGCTCCATTGGGGACCCTATGCTCAGTCTATTGGTTGGCTGTGAGCCATAGGTATTTTAATCCATCTTCCAAGAAGGGTGAAAGTATCCACTCTTTGGTCTTCCTTCTTCTTGAGCTTCATGTGGTCTCCATTTAATTTGATATTGGCTGTTAGTTTGCAGTAAATTGCTTTCATTATGTTTTTGTAAGGGCATTGAATTCCCGATTTCTCCAACACTTTTAACATGAAGGAGTGTTGTATTTTGTCAAATGCCTTTTTTGCATCTAAGGAGATGATCATGTCATTTTTTTCTTTGAGTTTGTTTATATAGTGGATTAAGTTAATGGATTTTTGTATCTTGGACTAACCTTGTATCACTGGGATGAAACCTACTTGGTCATGGTGAATGACTGTTTTGATGTGTTCTTGGATTCAGTTTGTGACAATTTTGTTGAGTATTTTTGCATCGACATTCAAAAGTGAGATTGGTCTGAATTTTTTTTTTTTTTTGGTTGGGTCCTTGTGTAGTTTAGGTATGAGAGTAATTGTGGCTTCATAGAATGAATTTTGTTGTGTTCTTTCTGTTTTTATTTTATGGAATAGTTTGAGGAATTTTGGTATCAAGTATTCTTTGAGGGTCTGGTAGAATTATGCACTAAATCCATCTGTCCCTGGGCTTCTTTTTTGGTTGGGAGGTTTTTCTTTAATGACTTCTATTTCTTTATGGAATATGGGCCTGTTTAGATATTTTAGCTGCTCTTGATTTAACTTTGGTATGTGGTATCTGTCTAGAAAATTATCTATTTCATCAAGATTTTCCAGGTTAGTTGAGTATATGCTTTTACAATAGAGCTGATGATGTTTTGAACTTCCTCTGTTTCTGTTGTTATACCACCCATTTCATTTCTGACGTTGTTAATTTGGATACTGCCTCTGGGCCCTTTAGTTTGGCTAGGGGTTTGTCTATTTTATTGATTCTCAAAGAACCAGCTCTTAGTTTTTCTGATTGTTTGTATTGTTCTCTTTGTTTCTATTTGGTTGATTAAAGCCCTGAGTTTGACTATGTCCTGTCTTCTACTCCTCTTGGGTGAGTTTGCTTCTTTTTGTTCTAGAGCTCTCAGGTGTGCTGTTAAGTTGTTAGTTTAAGATCTCCCCAGTATCTTTACAAGGACACTTAGTGCTATGAATTTTAATCTGAGCACTGCTTTCATTGTTTTCCATCAGTTTGGGTAGGATCTGTCAACATTTTCATTAAATTTCAGAAAGTCTTTAATTTATTTCTTTATTTCTTTTCTAACCAAGTTATCATTGAGTTAGATGTGTTCAGTTTCAACATGTATGTGGGCTTTCTGTTGTCTTTGCTGTTATTGAAAAACCAGTCTTAGACCATGGTGATCTGATAGGATGCATGAGATTATTTCAATCTTGTATCAGTTGGAGTTGTTTCATGACCCATGTTATGGTCGATTTTGGAGAAGGTACCATGAGGTGCCGAGAAGATGTATTCTTTTGTTTTAGGGTAAAATGTATAACCTCTATTGGTTTCTCTGTTTCTCTGTTTAGTTTCTGTTTCAATTACCTGTCTATTGGTGAGAGTGCAGTGTTGAAGTCTCCCACTATTATTGTGTGGGTTTCAATGTGTGTTTTGAGCTTTAGTAAAGTTTCTTTCATGAATGTTGTTGCCCTTGCATTTGGGACATATTTGTTCAGAAGTGAGACTTTCTTTTTGTGGATTTTCCCTTTTATGAAGATGAAGTGTCCTTCCTCATCACACTTGATAACTTTTGGTTGAAAGTCTATTTTATTGGCTATTGGGATGACAACTCCAGCTTGTTTCCTGGGACCATTTGCTTGGAAGACCTTTTCCCATCCTTTGACTCTGAGATAATGTCTGCCTTTATTATTGAGGTATGTCTCTTGTATTTAGCAAAATGCTGGATCTTGTTTGTGTATCCTGTCTGTTAATTTATGTCTTTTTATAGGTGGGTTGAGTCCATTAATATTGAGAGATATTAAAGATAGATGACTGTTGGTTCCTGATATCTTTGTTCTTGAAGGTGGCTTTATGTGCTTGTGGTTCTCTCCTTTTGGCTTTGTTGTGAGATGCTTAATATCTTGTTTTTTCTTTGGTGTTGGTACCTTCCTTGTGTTGGAGTTTTCATTGTAGGATCCTTTATAGGGCTGGATTGGTAGATAGATTCTGTTTGCAATTGGTTTTGTCCTGGAATATTTTGTTTTCTCTGCCTATATTGATTGAGAGTATTTCTAGGTATAGTATCCTGGGCTGGCATTCTTGCTCTCTTAGAGTCTGCATCACCTCTGACTAGGCTCTTCTGGCTTTCACAGTCTCTGTTGAGAAGTCTGGTGTAATTCTGATAGGTCTACCTTTGTATGTTACTTGGCCCCTTTCCCTTGCAGCTTTTAATACTTTGTTCTGTGCACTTAGTGTTTTGATTATATGATAAAAGAATTTTCTTTTCCGGTCCCATTTATTTGGTGTTCTATTGGCTTCTTGTGCCTTTATGGCCAGCTTTTTCTTGAGGTTGGGGAAATTTTCTTATATAATTTTGTTTACATTTTCAGGTCCTTTCAAAGCTGGGAATCTTTGTTCTCTTCTATTCCAATAATTCTTAGATTTGGTCTTTTCATTGTGTCCTAAATTTCCTGGATGCTTTGGGTTTGGAGTTTTTTATGCTTTGAATTTTCTTTTACAGTTGTTTTAATCTCTTCTATGGTATCATTTATACCTGAAATTCTCTCTTCTATATCTTGTATTCTGGTGGTGATACTTTCATCTGTAATTCCTGACCTCTTTCCTAGGTTTTTGATTTCCAGGTTTTCCTCCATTTGTGTTTTCTTCACTGTTTCTTCTTCCACTTTTAGATCTTGGACTGCTTTATTCAATTGTATCACCTGTTTGATTGTGTTTTCCTGTATTTTTTAAAGAAAATTATTTGTTTCCTCTTCAAGGGCTTCTACCTGTTTACCTGTGTTTTCCTGTATTTCTATCAGTGAGTTATTTATATCCTCCTTAAAAGACTATTATCTTCATGAGTTAGGATTTTAGTTAGCTTCCTGATTTTCCTGATTTTTGGTGTATTTAAGGCTTGTTGTGGTGGGAGAACTGGGTTCTGGTGATGCCCATGTATATTGGCTTCTGTTACTGATGGTCTTGCACTTGCCTCTTGCCATCTGGTTGTCCCTGGTGATTGCTGGTCTGAGTGACTCTGTCTGGAGATTGCCTCTTTTGTCCCTGAGTTGCTTCAGGTGTCCTGGTAGGCCTGCATCACTGGCTGTAGCAGACCATTTGTGAAACCTTCCAACTGGGCACTCTTTAGAGCTGCAAAGAAGGTACTGTTCTGTTGTCATGAGTGAGGTAGACCTCCCAGGAGGCCTTCAGTCTGTTGGGTCTTCCGAGGAGCAGTTAAGCTGTTGTGCTGTGTGAAGATGTTCTCAAGGGGTACTAAGGACTATGGTTTCTGTTTCCCTGTGTGCAGCAGAACTCCCATTGGTACACTTGCCCTGCATTCCACAGAACCCCCAGGAGGTCTTCGGACTGTGGTGTCTGTTGTCCAGTTGCCCTGTGTATAATGGAGCTCCTGGGCTGCCTACAAACGGTGGTGTCCTCAAGGGAGCAGACAAGCTGGCTGTTAGTTGCTCAGTTGCACTGTGCCGTACTGCTCTGAGTACAGTGGATCTTTTGGCAAGGCTCAAGAGCACCTCCAAGGGGAGCAGACTACCTAGCAGTCTGCCCCAGCAGAAAGGACCAGGCAGAAGGGGAGTGGTATTCAGGGATGGGAGGGTTTGGTAGGTGATGGGTCCCAAATCCACTGGGCTCCCAGAGGCAGCTTTGGGACTTCAGACTTTGACTGGGGAGAAGGGTTATTACAACTGCTCTGAGTGCTGCAGATCGTCTCTGATGGCTTAGGATTTGGTGTCTTCAGAGGAGCAGTCTGCCCCAGCAGAAAGGACCAAGCAGAAGGGTATTGTTGTGTCTTGATGAGCAACTGCTCCTTTAGATTGAGGAAAATATTTATATCTTTATAGAAAATATTTTCAGTATTTCTGGACTTGTTTTTTTTTCTCTTTTCTCTATTCCTAATATTCATAGATGTGGTATTTTCATTCTGTGATAGATTTCCTGGATATTTTGTGACCTTTTTTAATTTAACATCTTTGACTGAAATATCCATTTCATCTACATTTTGATTGACACTTGAGGTTGTCTCTTCTATGATATATATTCTCTGTGAGGCTTATATCTGAAGTTTCCTAAATATTTAATTTGATTTTTTTAGATATCATTTGTTTTTTCTTTAGTGATTCTGATTTTACTTTCATGTCTAAATTGTTTCCATTATTTGTTTGTGTTTTTACAAACTTCATTATTTTATTCACTCATATCCTCTTTAAAATATTTAAATATTTTCATATTTGTTATGTTGAGGTCCTTGTGGACAGCTGCATTGTATTTCTCAGAGCCTCCTATAGTATGGTTATTGAGTTCTTGTGGGGACATATTTTCTTTACTGTTAACATTCATAATTTTGTTTAGGCACCTTGAGTTAGAATATCTGAGGTGATTCCAGGTTTTGTTATTTGGTCTTGTCCTTGTTGTATGATTGTTTTATTCCTTGGTTTCTATTGCCTTCTCTGAGTTTTAGGAAAGGGTGATTGCTGTGGGTTGCCTAGAAGAGAGTATTTCTGCAGGTTGTTGGCTGATAAAAGGTGATAGACACGGGCTAAGAGGATATGCTGAGAGGGGCTTCAAGTAAAAGCAAAGGAGAAAGCTGTCCCATGCTAAGATCATGGAGTAGTATGGTAGAAAGACAGGATCCTGACAGTAGGTTGCAGTAAAGCAAATTGTAACTTGAAGAGACAGGAATAAAAGGGCTAGGAGTATCCTGAATCTAAAACAAGTCTTTGGAGTTCCCAGTTAATGGCTTTGAGGTGGGGTGAGAATAGGCCTGTCCTACAAGAAGAAGTAAACTTTAGGATGAACTTGAGAACCTTCCAGATGTGTCCATGGAGAATTCCAGGTGGGAAGTGGTTTTTTTTTTTCTGGTGTGGGTTTTTGTTGTTTGTTTTTGTTTGTTTTTATTGGGGATCACACAGGAATGGGGTGTTGTATTAGCAGGGAGAGTCATGAGGGTTGGCAGGAAGAGGGAAAGCTGGAGCCACAGTAGATTCTTTAGGAAATGGGGTGATATAGGAGAAGCAACTGAAAGCAGTCTGCTACAGGGTTAGCGATGAGAATCTATACTTAAAATTTTAAATTAAACTCTTCAAAAGTGTAAGATTTTAATGAATCAAAATAGAAGATCTAAGAATTTTAGATTTATACATATATGCATAAAATGGCATGTCTTAATTTGGCACAGAGATTGATTTTCCACTAAACTGTAAGTCACTGTATGTCTTGTTGACTAAAATAAGCTATCACTGCTGTGATTCAATATTGCAGGACTGTGTGAGAGACATTGAACACCACATGTCTTTACCACCACAGCTGCACACAAATTCCACATACTGGAAATGAGTATGAGGTAAATTTAAGTTGAAATAGATCTAGAAGATTTAAGTTGTTGTAGTCATCTTACCACAATGATTCAAAGAGTATCCCAAAGGGAAAAGAAATTTACGGTGCATAAGAAAAACAAAAAAACAGAATGTCATTTATATATAGTAGTGAATTTTTTCTTTCAATAGTCTCACTTTTGCTCTTTTTAAGCCGACATTCTACAATACTGATTTTTCCTAGATCCTTTTTTACCAACCAATCCCAGCTCTGCAGATTAAGTTTGCACATGGTTCCATTTCTGTTCCAAAGTTATCTTAATATTTTCTTGATGTAATCATTCATTGATTCAAATCAATAATTTTTGAGTATTTCACATAATCATTGCCTTATGTTTAGAGTGTGCAATAGTAAACAAACGTTGTTTTATTCTAGATATTGTAACACATTATAAAAAATAATATAAATGTGTAACCAATAATTCAATTAGACTAAAAAGTAAAGAAAGCATTATTGACAGTGTTGGTGTGATGATGGTGTGTGTGTGTGTGTGTGTGTGTGTGTGTGTGTGTGTGTGTGTGTGTTTATAAAAGCCTATAATTCATGCCAGGACTAGTGGTATATTCCAGTAACCCAGTCTTCTGGGGTAAAGGCTGTGGAACCAGGAGTAGTCGGAAACTGTTGGCATAGGCTGGGGTAATGGAGGATAACTCAAAGGGAATGTGCTGTTATGGAAATTCCTGAATGTTTGACCAATCTGTTAATGTTAGTGATGCTGAAAAATAAAGTGTGCCTAATGAAGTGCCTTAAATAGAGCTAAGTGAATTTGATTAAAGGTATCTTTTAATTAAAATGTTGAAAACATCAATTTTGCAGTTTCTGGCTATTATAAATAAGGCTGCTATGAACATTGTGGAGCATATATCCTTATTGCATGCTGGGGAGTCTTCTGGATATATGCCCA
>BDUI01000011.1:2129062-2139471 GCA_002335545.1 Apodemus speciosus
GAAAACATCAATTTTGAAAAGAATGAAGAGACAAAGTCAGGACTCCTAATAAATAAGGCAAGAACATACTAGATTCATATGTAAAATTATTTAATATTTCAACAATATCAAAAATAACTTACAAGACTCATACAAAGGAATCCTCTCCTTTTTTGTACCCATTTTCCTGTTATCTTCATGGTCCATCTTATATCCATTACTAACTTCTGAGGTATTAAAGTTCTGGGCACATCTTTCAGATACAATAGGAGAATGCTTTGTCACTGCTATTTATGGCATTTATAATGGAACATAAATGTTGAAAATATAGTAAGAAATATTACAGTCAGACTAGTTCAGGCTACAGATGATTCAACATATTGAATCTAAACTCTAAATTCAAAGATAAATTAGCCCCTGGCCAACTCATGCAAACAGTGTTTAAGCATTTAGCATACTCAGGCTGACAAGGGTTTACTTTATTCACTTGAAGCTAGGGCTAGCCCCAAAAGCTCAGGCTGCACTGGATAGTTTAATTTTTGGGAGCTGGGAACTGAATAACTAGGTTAGTCGTAATCGTCCTAAAGATCTGGAGGTAATCACTTAATAATTGTATATTGTTAAGATTAAGTCCCCAACATTCTCCAGGAATTGTTTATTCAATTAGTCAACAGCAGCTCCTCCCCTTCACTGTAAGTTGTTATGAAGATGAATATGTAGTATTAGTCAAGATGCATCTGAGGGCTTGGAACATAAGTGTTGACCACATGCTGGTTAATGTCCCTGGTGCAGTTTCTGAAACTTCTTCTAATTCTGTGATGCCTGCTTCTACCACCGCCATACTGGCAACAGTTGCTGTCATTGCTGCAAACCCTAGGACAAGAAGTCTAAGGGTATCATGTAGTCACATATAAGTCAACAGCCACATTAAGAATAATGTCAAGGCTAGAGATTTAGCTCAGTTTTACATGATTGCCTCTCAGGAACAAGGCCTTTGGTCTGATCCCAGCATAGGAAGCAGTCAATGAAACAAGCAAACTATCAACACAGAAGGAAGAAACTTCATTGCTTTTCCAAAATTAGAACAAAATACCCCTTCTCTTTCTCACTTTAGGGAAATGATAATATTTGGACAGGATAACAATCTGAGGCATACTAGTTTTATAAAGGAAATGGTCATAAGCATGCATACATATAACATTATATAGACTAAGCATGTATACATGTAATAACAATAAAAACAGAGGCTGTAGATTTGAAAGAAGCAATGAGGAGTACATAGGAGTACTTTTAGCAAGGAGAGGGGAGGGAGAAATATCATTGTAATAATCTTAAAATGAAAAAGAAAGTGTGTAGCCACTGTTGTCTTCCAGAGAAGAAAAGATCATTCTTTTGATGAAGGAAAATACAGCGTTTTTTTTTTTTTTTTTTTTTTTTTTATGTGAGCCACAATTATAGTGTAAGCATATCGTTGGCTTTGGGTTAATCAGTTCATAGCAAGACGGGGAAACTAGATGCACATTGCTAGATGTCAATTTTTCTAAGGTACTTGCACAAAGAAAATGAGAGAGAGAGAGTCCCAAAGTCCATGCATTTGTTAAGAAATAGTGGAGAATATAGGGCCAAACACACACACACACACACACACACACACACACACACACACACACACACACTCACACACACATACACAAATGGCTGTGGCTGCCCATTGCCTCTTATACTTCACTTGAGGATTTTATGCACTGCTAATTTATTCATTGAGTTCTGTCCTAAATGCTTCATGGAATAAGACTGCTTTTCTCAAGGGCAGGAAAAATGCTGCAGGGTTTTCAAATCAGAACTCGTGTTAATATTCCTAAGAGCAAAGGCTTGTCTGCGGAGACAGTGAGATTAACTCTGCATGTTCTGCTATCCTTCACCTGTTTTGGGGGCATTAACACAAAATGTGTTTTGTTGACTCATGATGTGCCATATTAGTTAAATTAAACATCAAACATCTGTCTCATTTTAGGATTCCAACATGAGCATGTTGGCAGTCTCAGTAAAACTTGAGCTATTAAAGGCCCTCAATCAGTCAGAAGGATGGAGAGGCTGTAATGGCAAGCTCAGCAAGCAATTACATCAAAGGATTTAAAATCTATTTCAGTAATGCCTTCTGGATAATGACATTGATCTCCACACTACCCTGCAGATTCCCTGGCTTGCAGAACTTGGTTCTGCAGGCACTGATGGTTAGAAAGGCACCATTCACCACTACTTTTTATGTGGACATAGTTCAGTTCTCCTGAATCCACCTACACAGCTATTTCTATAAAGCTAATAGACCTTTATCCATCAAGCCAAATTTCATGCTATGTAAACGATCCTTTGTTCTATTCTGTCCCTCCAACTTTGACAAAATGGTCGAAGCAATGAGATGACAGTACTACCTTTTATGCTCAGACTTTTTCTTTTACCCTAAAGAAAATAATATGCATAGGTATATTAACCAGTCAATTGGTGCTTTTAACTTTCTCTTTGTATTTTAATATTCACTCAATTTACTTGGCATTAAGGCATGATAGAGCTCAATGAAATTATTGCAGATGAAGTTGTCTTGAATTAAAAGAAAATTTAAATGTAACTCTCCCCCATCCCTCCTTGCTTCTTCAGATTTTAAGTTTTCAGGGAAGAGGGTTATTCCTCTAGGAATACTGTGCATTCCCTGTAGATTATCTACATGGGTTTTAATGCTGGGTACATTTTCTTTAAGTAATTCTTACATCACAAAAGCATAGCATATGTGCAGTTAATTTTATGCTTAAATCTGTTTTCAAACTGCTGTCTAGCTTGTGAAAGTTATTCATTTTCTATTTCAATAGAAGTAAAAATTAAAATTGAATTTCACATGCGGACCACATATATTTACTGCCATATGAATAGATCATGAATATGAGATCATTTGGTCATGTATTTTTAATTTAGTTATCTTCACATCTAGAACCTTCTGCATATCGTAATCTCCTTTCTGCCTGTTTCACACTGGTGAAATAAAGCTGTATTATAGGATTCCTGTGTATCATATGTACCAATGTCTGTCCATCAGACACACAATAAACACAATCTAGGTACCATGTCCTGTTGGTTGTTCACTCACTCTCTCTCCAATCTACAGTCAGATAGTTTGAGAGTATTTCAAAAATACTATTTCCATTTCCTATCTTCAATGTACTATAACATCAACTTCAGCCTCCTGGATGATTAATATAGGTCCACTGCCTCCCTAATCCCAAAGATATGGAGTCCATAGCCAGGCGTGGTGGCACACGCCTGTAATCCCAGCACTTGGGAGGCAGAGGCAGGCAGATTTCTGAGTTCGAGGCCAGCCTGGTCTACAGAGTGAGTTCCAGGACCACACAGAGAAACCCTGTCTTGAAACCGCCCCCCCCCCCAAAAAAAAAAAAAAAAAAAAAAAGCAAGACCCAGGCGGGGGGGGCATGGCACATGCCTTGTAATCCCAGCACTTGGGAGGCAGAGGCAGGCAGATTTCTGAGTTCGAGGCCAGCCTGGTCTACAGAGTGAGTTCCAGGACAGCCAGAGCTACACAGAGATACCCTGTCTCAAAAAACAAAAAAGATATGGAGTCCACGAGTAGCTATTGAATATACTGAGGCAAAGTTCATACTCATCCATTTCAGTGTGCTGGACCACATCATGAGCTGTGAGTGGACTTAAACTTTTAGTGTTCTGTTTATGAATAGGTTAATAACTGAGTCACAATCCTCTCCAGCAGTGTGCTTAGTTTGAACTAAGTAACTATACCATATACATTGTGTGAAAGCCAGATATCAGTCTACCTTCATCTAAAGATAAAGTTACGTATTTCTTAGGAACAATAATAGCACACATTCAGGGGACTGAAGAAATATCTCCAGTGAACAACAGGGACCACAAAAAATACAGTCTTCACTCCCAACTCAAGACACATGGGCTATTTAGGAGAATTTCCCATGGGATAACTGATATGTCCTGTATTTTGGGGGGCAGGGGTATGCAGTATAATCAATCTTTTTAATAACTATGTGTATTCACTCTGGGTGTGCACATATGTATATGCAAGTGTGCATGCATTAGTGTATTTTTATGTGGAGACCAGAAAACTACTTTGGTTGTCATTATGAGAAATGATACCCACCTTCTTTTGAGCCGGGGTCACTCAATGTCCTGCATTATATTAATTAGAATATTAGAATAGACTGGCTGGCCCCTGAGCCAAAAATAGCTTCCCATTTGTCTCAACTTCTGTAGCACAGGAGTTATAAGTCTGGTTGGGCATTTAACCAAAATTATCCTCCTGTTTTTCTCAACTTCTGTAGCACATGGGTTACAAGCCTGTGCCACCATGTCCGGCTCTGTCCTTCTTTCCTTCCTTCCTTCCTTCCTTCCTTCCTTCCTTCCTTCCTTCCTTCCTTCCTTCCTTCCTTTCTCTCTTCTTTCGTTCTCACACAGAACTTAGGCCCTCATGCTTGTGAGGCTAACAATTGAGTGATGTCCCCAGGCCCAGCATGATGTTTTGCAATACAAAAACATAATAAAATGATTATGGCTATCTAACAAATTAACATAGAGTTTATTTTATTTTGGTGTTATAAAAGCATCTAAAATCTATGCTTGGCAAATTATCAACATACAATGTGATATTATTAAGTATACTTCTGTTGAACAATAGGTCTCTAGAATTATTTATTCTATGCAACGGAAAGTTTGTATTTGGGTTCAGGGTGAAGGATGAAGGGTGAAGGGTCAGGGGTGAGAGGTGAGGGGTGAGGAGTCAGGGGTCATGGGACAGGGATTAGTGAGGGGTTTTGTTGTTCGCTTGATTTTTAGATAAAGCATTCAGTAAGTTTTTTTCTGAAATATTTTGTAGGGGGAATAAAAGCAGCTATTGGCTGAGGGTAGCAGAAAGAGGGGTGGAAGTTAAGATATAAGGAAAAGTTACTTAAATCAGGTTGTTTATTCAGGTTTGTTGTTCCCCTGAATACCAGCTTCTCTGGTCTTACTGTGTTCAAATCATCCCTGCCTAAGGAATCTCCACTGCTTGCTGTAGTGAGTAAATGGTCCAGACCATCCTCCTTGCAGTTCCAGCACCTTAAGTGATCCCAGTTTGGAATGAGAAGCGTGCCAGGCTGGCAGATGCTGTAATGGCACAAATATTTCATAAATCTGCTCTGTTCTCACTAAGGGGATGGAGGATAAAAGTGTCTGCTACAAGTATGTAAAAGTAGCTGGGCAGTGGTGGCACAGGCCTGTAATCCCAGCACTCTGGGAGGCAGAGGCAGGCGGATTTCTGAGTTCTAGGCCAGCTTGGTCTAGAGAGTGAGTTCCAGGACAGCCAGGGCTACACAGAGAAACCTTGTCTCGAAAAAACAAACAAATAAAAACAAACAAACAAAAAACCAAGTAGGTAAAAGTAAATAATTAAAAATATGGTATTCACCTCAACTTTTCTGTAAATCAGTGTAAGGGCGCAACATATTGGTGATGATAAACAAATATATACCCAAACAAAAACAATCTTCTTGCTAGGTTTACCTTCTAATTTCTCAAAGGAAGAATAGAATCCATCAGGCACATGGCATGCACTATTAAAGGGTCATAGGCAAAAAAGTACTAACACTAAAGGACTGTGGAGGCCAAAATCAAACCCTTTGGAAGTTAAACTAGTTCATAGAAAGCTAACTGCTGACATAGTTTCAATTAGTATATATTGTAGATTGCATAATGCTATTTCAGCCATGAGCTATAAAAAATTACTGAGCTGAAAATAATGAAGGACAATTTGAATAATGGTAACATCACCGTTTCCCATCTAATATTTATACCATATTTGCCATGCTGCATTCATCCTCATTGCCATTAAACTGCAGCAGGAGCAGGGAATAGCTTTAGTGCTTTCCTGTGATATATCTCCTCTGTCATTTGGAGAAAGAAAGTTCCATTTCAGTGACGGAATTAGAATTCTATCCCTGTACTAAAGAGAGAAATGTGCATGCTCAATCTAATGGTGCTGAAATGCTAAAGAATAGCCATTGAGCTTCCATTCTTTGCTGGATTGAAGTTTTTTTTTTTTTTTTATTAACACCAGAGTGTGGTGGAGTGGTATTCCCAAATGCACAAAAGAGGCTAATCAATGGTTTCTTCACTTTGTTTTAACTCGTTCATGGAACTGCCAGAAGATATTCAATACCAATAATTCATTCTTTGACCAAAATATAAGAAAAGTATTTTAAATTTGGAAATTGGTATATTTTATGTTACTGTTATTTATATAATATGAATAAATAAAACAGGAATGAAATATATACTTAAGAACAACACAGTTTCTTCTCATCTATTGTCTTATATGAGCACAGGAGAATGAGGAAAATAGATGTCAATATTGTTACAATGCTCTTAATCAGATTACAGATCCTCGAAAACTTCTGTTCCTTCCCCACTGATTTCCTTTTCATGTTCTGGCCACACATCTAGTGACCTGCACTGTTTCCAGTTCTTTCTCCACAGTTGCTTTCAGCATTTTGAAGTTTCCTTGTCTTTCCTTATTTTTTAAGATCTTGTCATCTGTGAATAAGTTTGGTGAGATAATATTACAGACTCTCTTTTAATTTAGGTGAGTTTTATACTTCCTTATGACTGAAATAAAGATAGGAAATATTTTGGAAAAGAGTTTGTGGAAATTCATTGGGCCAGCAGTTACCATTGGAGAGTTTGCCTAGTAGTTGCTTCTAGTTTCTGTTCTTCTCTATTTTCTGAGCTATTGGACGTTTTGGAACTCCACCACAGTCACAGCCAATAGCCATTCTCTCTTCAACATCAAATTATTTAATCAGTGGTCCAAAACAATTTGGGAGAAATAGATTTTTTTTTATCCTGGGTTAACATATAATGCTTTGCTTATTTGTTCAAACTGCTTCATCTTTGACCACCAATAATTCCTTCAAGGAGGTTCATTTGTTCTTTTGACAAGTCCGTATCATGATTGATTAATTTAAACCTACTGAAGCATTTGTTTAAGTACAGATCCTCATACAGAGCTATTACAGAGTAAGAGTAATCTTCCATGTGGGAGCATCATTCCTTCCTCTGGTCCCTTCTATAAGAAGAAGGCACCTAGCAAAAAGTATGTGGGTAATAGGTATGCTCATTGCTATAGGCTTGGTACTGTTTGCATCTTCTCTAAGCATAGGAAAGCAGACATATGTAGCTATGCTAACACATTAATATATCCACAACTATATTTTTATCTATCTGATTGTGTATATAGTAATTAACCTGACCTCATAGTGATTTCCTCTGAATTCTATACCACAAAAGTTCTTTAGCCTAGGCATGTATTAGTAACACTATTGTTGATATTTTTGAAATTTATTGTTTGCTTTCTTTGGGCCAGAGTTGTTTTGTAGTTTCATCTTATATTATAACTTTTCATCTATATTGTAACTTTACATAGAAATTTTTATTGTTTTAAAACTGTTTCCTATCATTCGGGGATGTTTGGAGAACTTAATTACTATGTAACCTGTACAGTCTCCTGTCATCCAGGAATGAACTCCTTTGTATTTTATTATCTGACACCGATGGAGCATAGTGAAGTGCTATGACCTGTACTGTAGTGCTTGGCATGGAATGAAAGACCACATGTAATAAACTAGATCTTAACTGCTGGCCTGCACCCTCATCCCTAGGAAGATTTTTAATGTTATCGTTCTGCTACACAGGTTAAATAGATTTTATAGTTATCCTGAACATATTGAATTCAATGACATTTCATTTCTTCCTTCTGTGTGGGAAATCATCAGTTGGGTAAATTGTAAATTCTTGTTAATTATTAGAATTTTAAAAAACATTTTATGAAGAAAACATTACCATGATTCCTTTCCATATTGCATATTTTATATACTGAGCACAACTTGTTTTTATTTTTTGGTCATCATTCACTTGCCATCAGGATAACTGATGTTCTAAAAGATGGAATCTCACTATTCGCATTCATGGCCGGATGCCCTGCCCCCTGCTTCAAGTGTTTTCCTCTTACCTATCGTGGTAAGCACTTTCAAATTTGGAGATTTAATATTTTCTTTCTTCATGTAGTCTCAGTTGAACATTGTGAGTTAATAAGATTTATGTTTCCTAGCAATTTCAATGTTTTGTATGGTTTCTAATAATTCTATCCTGAATTAAGACTTTCTACAACTATTCCTATATTAAAGATTTTTACAACTTTCTGCTGTTGTCATTTTTTCATATTCTATTTTATGAAAATTTATTGTATGCTTATAATAAAAGTTTTTTAATTTTGCTTTCATGGATTATGAGGAATATTTAAAAGGTGAATCATTAAAAGTTTCATAGCTAAAGTCTCTTAAAATATCATCTGAGTTCACTTTCAGTAAAATTGAAAATTCATACTGCTATAAAAGCAAATATTTAACTCTTAGCCTTTATAATTTCCTATTATATACTGATAAGAAGTTTTCTTATATATTTGTATTTTTGGCTTTTTCAAGACTGAATAGGTGTTTTATGCAGAAAAAGATTCTTAAAGACTGATCCTCACAAATTTAAATATATTTCACTGCAATACTATGAAAACCAAAAAGTAGCGCATATGTATTTGTCTATGGATTATTTTCAAAAAGAAACATGCTACATTCAGAACTTAAATGTCTATGAAATTTTGATATTTTGTTTAAAGTTTTAACCAAAATTTAAGATTTCATACATGTAAATCACTGTACTATGATCAGAATTTACCACTACCATTCACCTCTTTTCTCAGCTAGTATAGAGATAGGAAAATCTATATTTTATAATATATACATATATATATACTTATATATAGCTAAATATAGTTTTGATATATGACTGAAAACATACAATGTATTGTATTTCTTTCCCCATTTACTTCTCTTGTTTGATTCTATACATTAGATCCTTATCTCTCCTTCTAAGTGATCCTTCTCTCCTTATCAATTGTGTGTGTATGTATGTGTGTATATGTGTATGTGTACATGTGTATACATATATCAGAATATATGTTATATTATATATTTAAATATGCTAAAAGCCATATAGATGTTGTACAGTTGTTAACAGTACTTATTATATTGAATTATATAATTATATAAGGAGCAATTATTATAGTGAACCGAAAAGGACCTGTATTCAATTTCTAGCATCTACATAACTGCTCATAACCATCTGTAACTTTAGCTCCAGGGGATACAACATCTTCTTCTGGCTTTCTGATGTAGCAGGTGTACAGACAAATATGCAGACACAACATCACATTACATAAAATAAAATAATAGACAAAAATATCCCCAGTTTAAATATTGCATAACACAAAACATACATATTATTTGTCTTAAGTTCTAGTTAATTGAAAAGATGATTTCTAGTTTTATATATTTTACAATAGATGATTAATTTTATTTTTCTTTACATCTGGATGGAAATGTGTTTATATACACCACTCTGTTGATGGGCATCTACACTGGTTCCTTGTCTTGATAGTTGTGAATATAAAAACAAACATCCAAGTACCTCTGTAGTAATGTGGCATAGATTCCTTTGGATATATATGAAGTGACAGCACATCTGGATCATATAGTTGTTCTAGTTTTAGATTTTTAAGATACTTCCATGCTGATTTACACAGTGGCTACATCACATGTCTTTCTCCATTTATTTTTCTGTTGCTTTGATGAATACAAAGACCAAAAGGGACTTGGGGAAGAGTTTATTTTATCTTACAGCTTACAGCCCATCATTGAGAGAGGCCAGAGACTATGGGAAAACACCAGTTACTGGCTTGTTCTTTGTGGCTTGACCAACTTGCCCTCTTATAAAATCCAGGACTACTTGCCTGGATACTCCTGCAGTAGACTGAATCCTCCCATATAATCAATCAAGATAAAAGCTCATGGTATGATCTGATGGAGACCATCCCTGTATTGAGGTTTCTTCTTCCTAGGTGACTATACTATGTTAATAACAAACAACCAGCACACCGGTTTATTCTTACCACCTTCCATCCCCATCTTCATTACCATTCACTGCTATTAGTTTTCTTCCTCACGTCAGTTCTTATTGGGATGAGGCAGATGTCAAATATGATTTTAATTTGCAAGTCCTTGATGAATAAGAATATGAAAATTTTTACACATATTAATTAATAATTGATATTCATTGTTCTGGGAACTGTTTTTTAAACTCATTTGTCTGTTAATTGGTAGAATAATTTCTGTTTTGGGTGTATAACTTATTTAGTTCTTTATAGTCTAGATTATTAATCTCTGTCATATAGATAGTTTCAGAGACTTTCTCCCATTCTGTAGGATGTCTCAACTCAAATAACTACTTCCATTGCTCCGAAGACCTTTGTT
>BDUI01000011.1:2152317-2164330 GCA_002335545.1 Apodemus speciosus
GGGGTGATTGGGGAATGGGCGGAGGGAAGGGGACTTATGGGACATATGGTGAGGGGGGAACTGGGAAAGGGGAAAGCATTCGGAATGTAAACAAAGAATATAGAAAATAAAAAAAAAGAACAACAACAACAACAATGACGACACCTGAAAATATGAATAGCTTTGTTATTGGACAGGACAAAAGGTGAGAAGACCCACCTTAAGTCTGGGCCACACATTGTGGTAGAAATCTATGTAAGGAACATGGATGCAAGAAACTTTTGCTTTCTGCTTGCCCTCACTCTTGCTAGCAAGTTCATTCCTTCACTGGTATTAGAGCCTGCTCTTTCCATTTTCTAGTATATACTTAAGACTAGCTGAGTCAGTTTTACTCTCTTACTCCTGTTTACTGCTTCGACTACCCTTTTAACTCCCCTCCCCATGCCCTAAATAAACTCTATTCTATGCTAAAAGAAAGAAAGAAAGAAAGAAAGGAGGAAAGAAAGAAAAAACTAGCTGAGTCATTCAGCTTAGTCGATACACACACCTATATATACATATACATACACACATATTTATTCTAACTTTCATTTCACTGGTGAATGCTGACTAATATTGTGTGTGTGTGTGTGTGTGTGTGTGTGTGTGTGTGTGTGTGTGTTGTCATGAGGAGATGAATGAACTCTCTGTATTCTTCCTCAGCTTGGATCCTTTTATCAACCTTTGACCCAGAGAAGGGAAGGTTTGTAGGGAATTGCCCAGTGTGAAACTGGAGCATTTTTGCAGCTCCCTTGTCTCTCTACATCCCTGAGGGTTTTCAGGAAATGCTTAAAACATTCATCTATGGTATTATTTTCTGAAATAAGAAAGGCAGAGAAAGCAAGAAGGCAGAAGCCACAGTTGTGCTTCTCTCGTCTGAAATATCATTGTGAAATAAAGGAACACTGATGGGGGTTCCTTAACTTTCCCACACCCCAAGAGTGATGACAGTTTCTAGCAGAGGTGGGTAATCTATGCAAGGAAGAATATTTGGATGACATTCCACTAAGTTCTCTGTTGTCTTCACACATATGATATTTCTCAGGAGGAAGCAATGTGTTTCTGACAGGAAATAGTCTATGAGATCAGCTGTTCTTACCTAATCCTGACAGGGCTAGCTTAGTATTATTTGTTGTGACTTTATTGGATTTTTAGTAGCTTTTGGTTTGAGTTTTCCTTTCAGCCTCCTAAAACAATATCAGCTAAGTCACTCAAATAGTGGAGTTCTGCTTACCAGCAAGTAGTACAAAGCATTGAAGGAGTGGCACAATTTTAAATGTTTTGTGTGGCTACTTTTCTTTTATTTCTCTGCTGGCAATCCACTTTCTCTGATTGTATTCATCACAGCGAAGGGGAATCACAACTGAAGATGAGGAAAAGGCTCTGCAGGCCAACTCTGCAGAGATAGGCCCTAGATGGAGGATGAATACTGAGCTCTTGATGTAGATTATAGTATGGAAAGGTAAAGAGAATTCTTTGGCAGACATCTTTCAGTACAGAAGGCTAAAACTTATAAGCATAAATAAGCAACACATGATAGTATTGGGATATGTTGAGGTTTGGTCTTTTGCTATGTATTGTAATGATAAATTCTGGCCCCCAAGGCCTGGTTGTCCCCAGGTAGGAGAGAATCTGCACACACACACACACACACACACACACACACACACACACACACACACACACACACACACACACGTGATGCCATGTAAGCTTGGCTCCTAAGTGACCCTTGATTGATAAAGATGCCTACAGAGAGATAGTCTAAGTTTAGGTTCCCAGGCTTGGGGTATGAAGAGGACTGACCATGAGGGAGAAGAAACAGAGGTTGAGGAGGAGGAGGAAGGTAGAGAGGAGAAGATGCCATTGGGATAAGTGAATCATGAAAACATGGCCGTGACAGCTGGTTGATTTAGGAACTGCCCAGATGTAACATGGGAAGTTATAATTCACAGTTATTGATGGGGAAGTAAATTCTAATAGCATAGAGGGTAGAAACAAGCCCAGTTCTAATGCATTAAAAGATTATTTTAAATATAAAAGTTATGTGTCTTTTATCTGGGAACTGAATAATCAAAGGTGGAGTAGAAACTCTGATTTGAGATTAAATTTATATACAACAGAGACCAAAGAGGCTTCTTATTGGACAGGATGTCTTAAGGGCAGGGCTAAGTATGACTGGAATCAGCTCAGCTACTTAATAATCTTGGAAGTGAGAGTTCATTGTTTTGGTTGGGTTACAGATAAGTTGGTGAAGCTGTGTGCTGTGACAGGCTTGCTGAGTATTTGATATTCCGTGATTGGTTGGGGTCACAGCTTATATGGTGGGAGCCAGATGGAAGAGAAGATAGAGAACTGAGGGCAACGTGGGAGTCCATTCTGGAGAATAGAGGAAGGCCAAGTAAGCATAAAGGTGGGTCTTTAGAGTAGAGGCAGTGACAGAGAGAAAAACTCAGGGGTAAGGGCATGGAGGGAAACCTTGGAGAAATTACACAATGGTCCAGTGAGTTCCACAGAGGCAAACAAGAGCAGGGTCAGTGGGAGGGATGAAAGAAACATGGGACAATTACAAAGGTTTAATGCCAAAGAAAACTCTGAAGACCTAAGTAAATAAAGAATGAGAAAAGCAATGAGGAACAAAAAAGGTCAGTGAAAATGTAGGCCAGTGTGTTCATAGGCAAGAAGCCACGAAGGCTCCCACAAAGAAGACAATAGAGATTGTTTTCATAAAGTGTTTCCTAGATGGTACTGGCTTGTTAAACAGGAATCAGAGTCATTTGGGAAGCCAAATGTAACAGAGGAGATGAACATACTTCATGGGAAGGCAGTGTCAGGGGACTTGCTGTGCCTCTTAGATCAGATCTTCTGCAGGAGTTTGGAAATGTGCCACCAACAAAGGCTGGCCCACTTATCATCTGGAGGAGACCAGAGCAAGATACAGCCAGGAGCAGAACTGAGGGTGAAGCACAGGAGGATGCCTTGGCGGCATTCCTTCAGTTCTCACCCTAACGTCCACTTGACTTTCCCTATGTTTCCTCAACCCGTTTTAACCGCAGGCTACACTGGGTTACAGGCATAAAAGAAGGATCTGAAAAGATGGCAGGCATTCGTAATGTTTTCTAGGAGAATAATTATGCCAAGGGAAACTGTGGCTCTTTCATGAAGAACTAGAAAACTAGGAGAATGAACAGTATGTGTAGATACAGACTTCGAGGGATTTTAAAAAAAATTAAGGAGTGTGTCTTTTGGGGGGGGGCAGACTGTTAAATGCCCATCCATTAGTCCTCAATCACAAATGTAAAATGATAGCAATATTAGGGGGTTAAAGATACAGCATAGAGGTTTAGAGCACTGGCTGTTCCTCGGGAGGACTTGAGTTTGATGACCAGCCATATGTGGCAGCTCATAACATCCGTAGTTACAGGTTTAGGGGATCCTATGCTTTCTTCTGGATATGTGTGCTTTCAAACATAAAATACACATGTGATTCGAAGACATAGATGGAGAATTTATGTATATATTTGTTTTATAAATACACACACACACACACACACACACACACACACACACACACACACACATATATATATATATATATATATATATATATATATATATATATATAATTAAAAAGCACCAATGTCACGGTCTATATAGTATTTCTTCATCCAGAAAGTTCTTTCATAGCCAGTGTGTTACCGAATGTATGGGAATTATGTTCTCTGTGTGCCTAAAAGAGGAACCCAGCATGTGGGTAAATTAAATAGTCTGTCATGCTGGTTAGTCTCCAAAACTAATGACTTACACTCCAGCACCCTCTCATCCTGTCACATTGTAGTCTGTGTCCACAGCCCAGCTCTTTGAGAGAGTGGGGTCAGCAACAAGGTGCAAAGCAAATGCTGGCTTCCTTTTATACCCTTTGCTATACCAGCACAGTTCTATGAGAGCTTGTCTAGATTTTGCTAACTATGGGATTATGGATACAGACATTCAGTGCCCTTTAATCCTCCAGCTTTGGTCTTAATGATAATTATATTCAAGCACAGAATGAAAGGCTGACCCTACTATTTTGTATTTTTAATGGAATTATTCATTATTCACAAATAGGGGGTTTCTGTATTGAAAAGATGGAGCTCTTTTTTGAAATATAATTTTAAATAGAATATGTTTTATTTTCCTGTTTCTAAAAATTTTTAGAATTCTTAATTTTTAGTCCATGATTTAAAACTTTGGTTCCAGTTATTTTCCTTGTGCTGAGGAAGGTGGAGAATCTTACTCACACAGGGGTCTTGAGGTAGGTTTGTGGGCTGTAGGAACTGAGCAAAGGCTTTCTCACATGTTGCCTTGCTTCATCAGTAAGATTTAATATAGCACAAAAATATAAACAAGGAAAACTGCTGAGGGATTTTGTCCTGAGTTCATAATATTCTAACCCCTGCTCACTGAATCATTGTCTGAACTCTAGTAATGAGCACAAATGCTTGTGATATTGTCATGAAGATTACTTTTTCTTCAGATGTTCTGTGAACTTCAGGAAAAAAAATGGGAGTTCTTCACGAACATCTGTGTTATCCAATTGTTCCCCAGAAACGATGTTCTCTTTTGTCTTGAGGAATCTAATTTTAGGTGTTGATCTATTTTTTTTTTCAGAATAATCAAGTTTAATATGGAAAGAGAAACATAAAAAGAAGAGTTAGACTTTACTGGATGCTTTAATCAAGATTCTCCAGGGAGACTGAGGTTTGTTTTAAGGAAATGGCTAACATAATTACTGGGACTACCAAATGTCATAATTTCAAGGCTGGCTTGTACATTGGATTCTAAGGCCTTAAAGAAAAATGGTTACTACAATCCTTAGTCCAGAGGTTATCTGAAAACRAAATGTCATTTTATTTGAGGACTTCAGTTTGGCTTTTTATATGAAGACTAGGTGATTGAATGAGAGTAGTTTATTTTATGCCAAACATGTTGATTTAATTTTAATTGTTTGAAAATATCCTCATAATAGCAGCAAAACCACAAACTGAATCTCTATTTTTCTAAGTTTTGGTAAAATGGATTTCCTTGTAAGTATGAGAAAAAAATCTCCATAATGAATAAAAAGGAGTTAAACACTATTGCTCATGAAACAAAAGTATATGCCAACCATGAGAACTTCTTTAGAATAAAAGACAGCATTCTTTATTAGAAGAGACATTCCTAACTGAAAATACAATCTTTACCCTGTGCTCCTGGTCTTCATTACATCTGTAGGGCATTTATAGAGGGTTCTTGAAGTTGGCTCGTTATGAGGAAGTATATATCTTCTCATTGCACTGTCCACTTTAGATGACTTTTCAGAAACATCTGTATCCCTTCCTAATGTAATACATTTTCTACTTAAATATTTTACTTTCATCATATAAAGACTCTTTTGTAGCTCCTGTGTGTGTTAGATATAGGCATGTGGCATCCAGGTGTCGGCTTCATCTCTCTCCTCTTTATTTTTGAGACTGAATCTCTCACTGAACCTGAAGCTCGCTGTCTCCTTGGAGAGACAGGCTGGTTGCCAAGCCCTAGAGGTCCACATGCCATTGCCCTTCTCCACCTCATGCTAGAGTTGCTGGGTTACACAGACATGTAGGTATACCAGGCATAACATGTGAAATAAATCACTATCCACTGATCCACCTCTTCAGCCCTGAAACTCTCTTTAATTCTACAGAAGATCAATTATAATTGGATTTTTGTAACCTTTAGATATGTAAGTCATGAAATGTTCCTACTTTACAAGCTTCGAACATTTTATATTCTCAGATTACTTTGTTAGTTCAAAGTAATCTGTACTTTGGTACATATCTTTGATTTGTTTGTCCACATAAGATGATTTTTGTCTCCTTCAACCCAGGTAGAACTGATTGCTTCTCTTTAATGCCCTTCATATTTTTACAAAAGCAAATGTAATCTTTACTGAGTACATTGGAAAGGAAATAAAGACTGAGAAATGCAGAGTAAATTGATGACAAGCAATTTAGAATTTTTATTTTGGGGCTTTTTTTTAATTCCTGAGGTTTCCTCTGGCATTTGTTTTATCTACGTTTGTCTCTACTTCCCTCCTGCCCAGTTTTGCATTATCATTTTGGCAACACTAAAAATGTACACCTTTTACATCATCTTCTAGGTCTTTTGAACTTGGGCCCCAGCCTGCATCCCACTCTGGGTTATAGAGTAGAAGAGGCTCTTCCCAAACTCTGTTTATCAAAATATCTCTATTTTTCAAGAAGATAGTCAAAAGAAGCACAAGCCCTTCTGTGTCTTTGTAATAATAGTTTGGACTTGTTCAGTGAAAAGCTTCATTTAATTCTGCACAAATATTAGAAGCTTTTTACCAAAATAGCCATTGGTGTTCTAAATGTGTTTTCTATAAGATTATATAGTTCATGAATCAAGTATACTTTTCTCTAAATTCCAGTTAAAAGTACAGTTGAGAAATCAGAACATATTTTTTATAATAAGATTTGTTTGTGCTATAGATTAATGATCCTTATACTMATTTAGCATTAAATTTTAATGTGTGTTTTATGTTTATATCTGAGAATAACTTATATTGAAATTGTTATTATCTACACAGTTATATGAATTTTTACCCCCAAACACTAGTTAAGAATATTTTATATTTGGAAACATTACTTTTCTTCTAATTTCTGTAAGAAATTTCTAAAATTGATATCTATTCCTGCTGTATTTAATAGAATTTTTTTGATGAATCTGTCTGGCCTTATGAAATTCTTGTATGCTTGGATGAAATCTTTTGCCTTCACTTCTTTTCTGTTGCCATTGTAAAATACTCTGACAGAAGCAACTTAAGAGAGAAAGAGTTCAATGGGATCATAGTCACAGGTTAAAGCCCATCATGATAGAGATGTGACAGTAGCTGGACCTTGAAAGAACTGATCGCATTACATCTACAAGTGAGAGTAAAGAACATTGGATTAACCTAAGCCAGTGTTCCATTACATTTCTTCTGTTGTATCCCAGTGGGTTGATTATTCCATATTAATTACTGTCATTGAGATAATTTTTCATAGACATTCTCAGGGGGCTATTCTCTCATGTTATTCTATATTGTTTCAAAGTACAATTAACACTAATCATTATATACTTCAGCCCAGATTTATTTTCTTTAATAGAAGTACCCTTCATTAATCCTAGTGCTCAAAAGATAGGGGCTGAGATAGCTGGTACTCTGGGAATTCATTGCGAGCCTGGTCTACACAGGGAGCCCCAGACAAGCTGGGCTGTATAATAAAACCCTGTCTCAAGAAAGAAAAAGAGAAAAGACATTAAAAAACAACAGTCTAATCCATTTTTCTATACTCACCAATGAGAGTTTGTGTCTATAAGTAATATTCATAATCAATATATATTAATTACTATATATTGCTATATTCTATATACTATTGACTATATTGCTATAAGCTTTTCATGATAAGGAGGATCTTATTATTTTAATGTCTGTGATCAGTAGTTATGTCTCTTCTGCTTTTGTAGATTGTGTACATGGCAACCAAATCTAGTTATGAGCATTGTACTATTACATGTTATTGCTATTTTTATAATAGTTCTAAAGCCTAGAATGCTAAATTTTTCAAAATTATAATATATATTGCCAATTTCTTTTTATATTTTCCAGATTTGCTTTACATATTTTTAATCTGCTAKGATCATAAATATTTATATTTAATGTAACATTGTTGTTAAATTAATCTTTTACCACAATATAAATGTCTCTTTAGCTGTGCTATATACATTTTTTTGATCTTTCCATGTTATTATTGATGTGTATATGTCTTATGCTGAGGTGTGTGTATATATTTGTATACATATACACACATATACATACACATACACATACACATATATATATATATTTGTGTGTGTATGTGTCTGTGTGTCTCTGTGTGTGTCTGTACACGATATATGTTACATGTCCCATCTGTTACTTTTGTACCTCATTTTGTGAAACAAGGCCTCTTACTATTCCTGAATTTTGCCAGGTTAGCTAAATTATACTTAGAGGTTCACATTGCCATACCTGCTTTCTTATGTGCATCCTGGGGGTATGAACTAAAAACCTTGCTCTTGTGGGGCAGGTTCCTTACTAACTGAGCTGTCTCTTTAGTCTCTTCATTTAGTCATAGTCTCTAACTAAGCTGTTAGGCTGGCCTGTGATACTCTCTCAGACTGGTCTCCAATTTGCAATCCTCATATCTTAGTCTCCTGAGGGCTGGAATTGTGACTTGTATCTCTATGCCTGGTTTACAGCCTCATATTTTATAGTTATCACAACTGGAGAATATGCCAAATAGAGTATGGGGATATCTAGAAAGCAGTTGATAGACTTAGGGGTGAAGAGAAATGTAAGCATTTAGAATACTAACTGTGTGAGTGGTTACTGTAAGCCATCAATGGTGAGTTTGGTAGAACAAGCCATGGCTAAAGCATGGGTCCTCACATAGCTGAGGTTCCTTATCATGCCATGCACCTCATTATAAACTTTCATTTAAAATGAGTGTGTCAAGAGGAGTTTACCTGGTAGTTCCCTCCACTTTTCTGCCTTCTTTGCAAAAATACTCACATCCCGTACTCCCATGGAGCAAGCGCTCAGAGGAACTCAAAGGGCATATTTATTGTACCAGTTCTGCAGATGCCCACATCTATTGCTACCGTAGAGGACTCTACTCTTGTTCATGCTATCATGACTTGCTGGCAGGAATTACAATTCCTCTCTAGATGTTGAAGTTTGATATTCAGGCTCATTGATTGACTCCAGCTGGGGATCAGGTAGAATCCCAAGTAAAGAGCAGGTATATGTGACATTGGTACAAATGCCACTTTCATGGTTATGGATAGACATAATGGCTATATTTCTCTTGTGTTCAGCACTGTCTTTGATTTTGAAAACTTCATGTCCTCCTGTCAAATTATTCTGTAAAATGTGTGACATTCCCCTTGCAGGTGACTCTCACAGAACTCATCAGAATTAGCTGCATGTGTCTCATAGGAAGATAATGCCTTGGAAAAATTATTCTGAACAAGAGGAATCAAGGTGCCTGGACTTACACAGTTTATTCTAGCACTTTCTATGTGGGGACATGTTTAAACTTTAATTATGCTTAATTAATTAGTAAATTATAAGTTAATATAAAACCTGTTGTGAGAGAGTAAAGAAAGGCAAACATCCTAGACAAAAGGTTTCTGGCATTTAGTTCTTATGATTCCCTTCAGCATTCTGAGCATGCTCAGCTGGTACCTGTGGGCAAGTGTATACTCATGGCATCTACCAAGAGTGGTTTTTGGTTTTGTTCTTCCATGCAAATGTTTTTATTCACTGAATCAATTCCCACTGAAGAATTAGCATTTGAAACAGGATGGGACAAGAGACAGAAATCAGAGGCTAATATCAGATGGTGTCATTCAGGTAAAAGAACTGTTCTTCAAGGCAATTGTAGATCGTTGCCATAGTTGTTTTTAATAGTGATAGAAAACCTGAGATCACCAAGCCAGAAAATGGCATGTGATCTTCCTAAATGATGCCACCTATGGGAAACTAGGTATCTCACAGATATTTTTCTTCCAGTAACACTCTTTCCCCTAGGTTTTAGGACACCTATTACCCATTACTCTAGGTCTCTAAATAAACCCTGTCCATATTTAACAGCAAGCGTTATAGCTTGAACAAGTGATAGTGTGGCTGTGAACCATAGCTAGCATTTAGATGGTTAAAAAAAAGAGCCTATGAAAATGAAACACAAACAAAACAAACAGAAACAACGCTCCTGTACTGAAATCTCTTTGGTTTTGTTGTATTTTCTCAGGTACGGTTCATTGATGTTTTGTAAACTGAAACTCCCTTCCCCTCTTGGGAAGCCAAACCAATTTTTCAGCCTTGGTCCATACATGCTTGGGAAGATACATTCCCACATCTGTATTCATACCTGGCCTACAGAGGATTGATTCCATTCAACCTGCCATAAAATGACTGCTTCAGGATTGAATTGGTGCCACCTGCAGGGACTGCTGGGAGAAAGTGTCACATTTTCTGAGCTCTTAAACCTGGCAGACTGCACCTAACAACTTACTAGAAGCTATCTAGTCTCTTCCTGAGGCCCGAGGATACAGCCAGCATAGAAGACAGAGCCAAAGTCTCCCTCATGTCCATGGAGCCTACAGCATTACCACCTGGAGTAAACTGTACTTCCAGACTGTGCTTATCCTGATAGTGCCAGCATCTTCCCTATCACTGCCTCCATCACCTGTACTCATCTACCTAAAATTTACCAGCTGTCTCTATGTCAATAAGTATGAACACTGCTTTTTTTAAAGAGGAACGATTAAATGCAGTGGTAAGTATAAAATCATAAATTGGTTCCAGGGCACAGAGTTTTGAGTGAAAGCATATTAAATTTTTCTTATTGAAATTATCTCTGGAACTCAGTCATCATTTATGAGGTTAAAATATTCATTCAGCTATGATGACAATTCATCTTGTAAATTTAGTGAGATATACTCTTCAAAGGTTACTTAGAAAAGGGCTTTTAGTATTCAGTTACTGCTGCTTCCTCTATCATCCATGCATGGGGGTTAACATCACTTACTGGATCTTCTTAAAAACCTTTTTGTTTCTCAGCATATCCATTTACCCAAACAAAATGTCAGTGCCACCACACGCAAACCTACTACTATAGAACTATAATGGTATCTTCTTCCTTAAGTCCTTGACACTATGAGGCATTTATCTCATTGAGGAATCTAAATAGGGTTGTGTGATTGTTGACTTCTGTTATCAAGTTAAGGTTAGATTCAGAATACACTAAGAGATTGGTGACACATATCTGTGGGCATGTCTATGAGAGTGTTTCCAGGGTGGATTAACTGAGGGTAAAAGCCTCAGGCTAAATGACCATACCACTCTCCCATGGCCTAAAGCCCTGCACAGAATTTAGAGTGTCATCTCCTCCTCTAGGTCTTGGTCAGCCACAGACTGACTATCTTCTTCTACCTGTTTCTATATCCACAATGTTCTGCTCAAAGGCATTCTGAAGTAGCCATGAATTTTGAAACTGATCAAAACCAGAGCTTTCTGTTGTTTCTGCCAGGTGTTTGGTCACTATGATTAGAAAAGTAACTAATATAAGCTGAACAAACTGTTGCTTATCAATTTCAGTTTAGGCCAGGAAGTAAAACAAGATTAATAAGTTCACACTAAAAGCATGGAACTTCCTAGAACACAGGAAGGCAGAACTTAAATTTTGAGCCTTTGGGGAATAGACTCAGCAAAGGGGTACAATATAGCAATTGATGGCTTGATAAATTATCCTGCCACAATGTAAATTACCAGGCACTGCGCACAGGTAGATCAGGGGCATTGCCAACAAACTGCTTAAAGCCCCAACTCTCCCTCATTGTGTGGCTCTGTAATGCATAGTAATCAGCTTCTCCTCGGGTCCTGAGTACAGGGAAGAGTTGCAGGGTTGATTTGAAACCCTCAAATGGCACTTATTTTTTCTAATAAAACTCTAATGTGTTCTGTTGACCTCGGGAAATTATCAGCATAGATGGGCTTGTGCTTTGAGAGGCACTAGAAATTGTAGGTGAGAAGTACAGGCAGCCCCTTGGGCACTTCCCAAGCCTCAGTTTCTTGTTAATTTCTCATTTCTAAATTCTGTCAGGTAGGCTGCTTCCAAGAGGCTGAGAATGTTACACCAAAGCTGATTCTAAGTCTCTCTCCCTCTCTCTCTCTCTCTTTCTCTCTCTCTCTCTCTCTCTCTTGCTCTCTCTCTCTCTCTCTCTCTATCTCTATCTCTCTGTCTGTCTCTGTCTCTCTCATCTACATATCTATATTTGATGTATATCTATCTATATCAACTATAACTATCATATCTATCATATCTACCTATCATATCTATCTATCTATCTATCTATCTATCTATCTATCTATCTATCTATCTATCTA
>BDUI01000011.1:2200063-2220572 GCA_002335545.1 Apodemus speciosus
ACACACACACACACACACACACACAGAGAGAGACACACACTCACATACAAACACACACATTGATTGGAGAGTTGTGCAGGTAATCCTATGTGCAGGCTGACCTGTCTGCATCCTCAATCTTAAGTTCTGCTATTTTCTGGTGTCTTTTTTTTAAATCACTTTCTAGATTTCTAAAATGTTTGGAATTCTTCTACTCTCTCTTTGAAACATTGTATTCTTTCTGATATTATTTTCTGATTTTGACTCTTTTCCTTACTATCTCAGAAAGGCTTCTTCTATTTTGCTGTTTTTCCCAGAAGATACTTTGACAGCACTTTCTCACCACAGCCTTTTATTTTGATTCCCAAGTTAGGTAGCTGAGTAAGTACAGAAAGACAGAGAAAACGGTGGGAGCATGGGAAGGTTATCCTCTCTCCCTAGACTTTGCTTGGAGCAGCTTTTCAAGTAAGAAGCCAGAATTCCAGCACTATTCACATTTTTTTTGATGATAGCAGACATAGAAATAATGTTCTTTTCATGGATAGATGGTTTAAGTAAATAAATAATGTTCCAGGCTTACAATTAGGATTAGAATTTGTTTAACTCATTCCTATCCCACACACTTTCTGGGAATTTATATGCAGATTACTAAACTTGTTTGTAGTATACAGATCCTAACTTTTTCATACATTTGATTTCAAATTTACTCAAGCCATTATAGTCCCGTTATGTATACAATAGCAGCCACACCATGATTTCATTTAAGAACTCTGGAAATCCTTTGAAACTAATAGTACTAACTTTCACCAAATCAGTGTGTATAGTTATTATTAAGAAACAGAAGTTTAAGTCTTTGAGAAACCCATACCTTTGGTCCTGGGCATTTCTTCTTAAGTATCTCTTCTTCTCCTAATCTTCTACTTAAGAGCTATGTAAACATCTATTTATCAAATACCCACTGTGTGTCATACAAGCTCAACCCAAAATTCTTTTCTGCATCAAAGCTAAGGATCCAGTTTTACCTGTGTGGGGGTCACTTAGAGTTTAAGGCAATTCAAGGGAAATTATCATGCTAATACAGCCCACAGTGTCGGGCAACAAGTCCATCACTGCTGTGGATGAATGTCTTTAAATTAGTGGAAATGAACCTCAAAATCGGTAACTTCTACATCCTAGAGAGTCAAAACCTGAATGACAATGAAATATTCTTAATGCAACTGGTCAGATATATATGCATCTTTTCCAAATTTTTTAACAATACTGGATTGCTTTATCGAATTTAAGACCCTTATTTAGAGTGCATTCTGAAGCCAGAACTGTAGTTCTGCCTTCTATTGCCAGGACTCAGTCTCTAAAATAAAAGGTTTTTCCCACAGTTTTTGCTTATACTTTATATCAGGGTAATAAAAGTTCTTTCTCATAAAAAAGTTAAAATTCAAACATCCTAATGAACATTGTCCAGGCCAAGTTAGTCAGCCTGGAAACCAGGCATCTTTCTAATAATGCAGCCATTGCTGTAAGAAAGAATCAGATGCAGATACTAGCACCCAACCAATGAACAGAAGCCAGGGACCCCTGTGGTTGAAATTGGAGAAAAGCTGGAAGAAGCTGTGGAGGGTAGCCTTTTGGGAAGACCAGCAGTCTCAACTGACCTGGACCTCCGAGATCTCTCAGACACTGAGCCAGGCAGCATACACCAGCTGATACAAGGTCCCTGGCATATATACAGCAGATGAGTGCCTAGTCTGGCCTCATTGAGAGAAGTTGCATCTAACCTGTGAGAGACTTGAGGCCCCAGGGAGTGGGGAGGCCAGTTAGGATGGGGGTTGGAGGTAGGGGTGAGGATGAGGACATCCTCTTAGAGACAAGGATGGGATATGGGATGGGCAGCAATCACAGGGCAGACCAGGATGTGGATGAAATCTGGACTTAAAAAAAGGATTAAAGAATATAAATAAATAAATTTTAAAAAAGAAGAAAATTGAAATACAGATTCCTTAAGTGTTTGAGCTATTTACAATTTAAAAGTAATTGTTGAATAATGAATTACTCTGCACAGCACATAAGCTCAAACAAGAGAAAAAGTTTCTATCCTTAGAACATTTACAGGCATGCTACAACATATGTATGCATTGGAATGATTAAGTTTAGGCAAAAGTTACAAAACTGACCGTTATATAGATATGATAAGCTTTGACGTGTACTTTTGATTTAGATCATGAGGTATATCTATTATATTGGTACCCTTGTAGCTCTGAAAAGAATTCAACAAAAATTTAGTGGTTTGATTTTTGTACCATTAACAGATATCCCAAATATCCAACAAGAAAAGGATGTGAAAAAAATTACAATTATAGACAGTGTGTTTGAAATAAGGTGAATCAATTACTTTCTAATTTTTCCATTAATGTATTTATTTATTTACTTGAGAACCTCAGCAAAAGCCCCTCTCAGTCCCATCCTCAAAACTTTCCCCCTTCCCCCCTTGCTCCCATCCCTATCACCACCAATACTACCACTAACAAAATAACAGGAATTAACAACCATTGGTCATTGATATCTGTCTTAGTTTGGGGTTTACTGTTGTGAACAGACATCATGACCAAAATAACTCTTTTAAGGATAACATTTAATTGGGGCTGGCTTATAGATTCAGAAGCTCAGTCCATTATCATCAGGTCAGTCGGGAACATGGCAGCATCCAGGCAGGTGTAATACAGGAAGAACTGAGAGTTCTACATCTTCTTCTGAAGGCTGCTAGCAGAATACTGGCTTCCAGGCAGATAGGTAGAGTCTTAAAGCCACACACCCACAGTGACATAACTCCTCCAACAAGGCCACACCTACTCCAACAGGGCTATATTTTTTAATAGTGTCACTCTCTAGATCAAGCATATACAAACCATCCTAATATCTCTTAATATCAATGGTCTCATCTCCCCAAAAAACAAGGCATAGACTAACAGAATAAGTGTAAAATCAGGATCCTCTGCATACAGGATTCTGCTGCATACAAGAAACACACTTCAATTCAATGATAGACATTACTTTAGAGAAAAAAAAGAAAAAAAAAACAAGATAAAGTGTTTTCCAAGCAATGAACTTGGAATGAACTCAATAAGCAAGCTGCAGTTGCTATTCTAATATCTAATAAGCTATATTTTAAATCAAAGTTAATCAAAAGAGATAGAAAATGTAGCATGTAATAATTAAAAACTCAACCCAAGCTGTCGCTGGCCACTCTCTGGCCCTGGCAGTCTTGCCACCTCTATGGCTAACCCTATGCTGCAGCAGCCCATATGTCAGTTTGCTTGCTGTGGAACCTGCTCACATTCCCAGCCATCCGCTGTTCAGCTGTTACAAATCCCTGTAACCCAGTCAAATCAAAACTCTAGCAGTTTATAATTCATCAGTCAGATTTACATCATTAAATTCTCAACCCACACACAATAAACTCAGACCCAATTGATATTGATACAAGCTGCCCACCTAGATTAGACAAATTGTCCTATATGTATTATTCCATACTCCTAGCTACCTGTGGGTATTTAAAGCCACATGGATCAGGTTCATCCACTCCTTCCTCCATCTTCTCTCCTTCTGCCTCTCGGTATCCCTATATGTCCCATCTCTAAAATTCTCAGCCCACCTTCTTTTTCCACTGCCCAACACAGGCTCTGCCCTCACCTGAATATAGACAGCAATCCATAGGAAAGAACAGTATATACTCATTAAAGATCCACCAAGATGACTTCTCAATTCTGAACATTTTTGGCTCAAATACAAGGGCACCCATATTCATAAAAAACATTACTAAAGCTGAAATTACATATCAATCCCCCACACTAATAATGAAAGACTTCAAAACTCCTCTTTCAACAATGGACAGGTCATCCAGACAGAAACCAAATGGAATTAATGGATATTACAACTCAAATTGACCTAATAGATACCAATAATACATTTCACCTAAATACAAAAGAATATAGATTCTTCACAGCACCTCAAAGAATCTTATTCAAAATTGACCAAATCCTCAGTCATAAAGGAAGTTTCAACAGACACAAGAAGTTTAAATAACCACCTTTATCTTAGCAGAGCATCATGAATTATGTATGGACTTTTACAACAACAAAACAACAGAAAAATTAAGTATGCATAGAAACCGAACAACTCTCAACTCAGTTTTCTGGGTCAAGGAAGAAATAAGAAAGAAATTAAAGGATTTCTAGAATTCAATGAAAATGAATGCTCAGCATAGAAATTTATGGGAGAAAATGAAAGCTCTGCTAAGAGGGAAGTTCATAGCACTAAATGTCTTCATAAAGAAAATGGAGAGCTTTGATTCTAGCAACCAAAAAACATACCTGAAAGCTCTGAAAGAAAGAGAAGCAAGCATACTCATGAGGACTAGACAGCAGGAAATAGTCAAAGTCAGGGCTGAAATAAATAAATAAATAAATAAATAAATAAATAAATAAATAAAGCAAACAATACAAAGAATCAAAAAAAAAAAAAAAAAAAAAACCAGAAAAGAAAAATCTTAGACCTGGTTCTTTAAGAAAATCAGCAAGATAGACAAACCTTTAACCAACTCTTCTAACAAATTCACAAAATAAAAACAGAATAAATATTGCCAACCTCATTCTATTAGTCTACGGTCACCCTGATATCTAAAGTACACAAAGAATCAACAAAGAGAATTTCACCAACTTCCCTTGTGAACATTCATGCAAAAATACTTGATAAAATACTTACAAGCCAAATCTAAGAACATATCAAACATATCACATATTATGATCAAGTAACTTCAGTCCAGGAAAGCAGGGATGGTTTGATATACAAAAATCCATCAATGTAATCTACTGTATAAAAAGTGAAAGAAAAAAACCCACATGATCATCTCATTAGATGCTGAAAAAGCCTTTGGCAAAATTCAATGTCCCTTCATGTTAAAATCCTTGGAGAGATTGAGAATACAAGGCAATTACTTAAGCATAATAAAGGCAAATATACTGTCAGCCAATAGCCAACATCACATTAAAAGGAGAGAAACTTATGGCAATTCCACTAAAATTAGGAATAAGACAAGGCTACCCACTCTCTGTATCTATTCAATGTAGTATTTTAAGTTCTAGCTATAGCTATAAGACAACTGTGGTTGTTCGAACATGCTTAGCCCATGGGAAGTTATACTATTAAAAGGTATAGCCTTGTTTGAATAGGTGGAAGCCTTGTTTGAAAAAGTGTGTCAGTCTGTAGGGAGGCTCGGATGTCTCCTAGTGCTCAAGCTCTGTCCAGTATGGAAGAGAGCCTCCTCCTGGCTGCTTTTGGATCAAGATGTATTACTCTTGGTTCCTTTAGCTCTATGTCTGCCTGTATACTCCCACACTTCCCACCATGATGTTAATGGGCTAAACCTCTGAAAGTCTAAGTGAGCCCCTATTAAATATTTGCCTTGTTTACGGCGTCTCCTCATAGCAATGAAATTCAAACTAAGAAGTTGGTACCAGGGATTTTAGTATTGCTGTGATAGGCCTATGTTTTTTTTTTTTTTTCTAGGAGAGATGTGGTTTGGGGACTTTGAATTATGAAATCAGTAGAATGCTTTAAGTGGAGGATTCATGGACTACCAGTAGAAGCATGGAAGGTTGTGATAAGGAGGATGATTCGAATTGGGCAGGTCTGGCTCATAAGGCTGCAGAGAAGAAATTATTATGTGGCCTACAAACTATTCTTGTGATAATTTGGTGAAGAATGTGGCTGCTTTCTGCCCTTGATTGAAGAGTCTGCCTGAGCTAAAGGTGAAGTGATTTAGGTTAATTGCATTGGCCAAAGAAATCTCAAAACCTAGTTTAGACTCTTCTTAGGAAGGGCATTTTGATCAATCATAGCAAGCTTAGAAAGGAAAAAATATAAAATGTATGGTTCAAGTAATAACGGGGCACCAGGAATTAGAATGAATGTTAATCCTTGCTCAAGGATGAATTGTGGGAGTGATGGGAACAGTGACCTGGGGTCAAATTAGGCATTATTATTACCTTGAATTGTTTTCTGTACTTTTAATTTTGAATGATCTACAATCCAGGAAAGGAGGGCATACCTATGAACAAGATCTTGAGGCTGGAAGACACAGGTTTTTAACTCAGACTTTGGAGGACTAGTGACCATGAAGAGACTGGTGACTCAATCCCAGGAGAGTGAGGCAAGCAGATCTCTGAACTAAAAGCCAGCCTGGTACAGAGCAAGTTCCAAGTAGAGAATGGTTTAGATCGAGGTGTGGTCATATATGCAGAACTCAGGAAAAAGAGTCATGAAGATTTCTGAGTTTAAAGTCAGTCTACAGAGCAGGTTCCAGGCTATGAATGGAATTATTGATAATAGAAAGTTGGTGAAGAGGTAATAGAAAAAGGAGGCCATGTTCCTGCCCCAGAAAGCAGCAAAAGTTGGCAACTGTGGCCACATGGCTCTGGATTTAGAGTCAAGAATAGAAGAGATTACTGAGACAATTGGTTCTGGCACTCTGGAGCTAAGAAATTAGTGATAA
Organism: Apodemus speciosus; assembly: GCA_002335545.1. Taxonomy (NCBI): domain Eukaryota; kingdom Metazoa; phylum Chordata; class Mammalia; order Rodentia; family Muridae; genus Apodemus; species Apodemus speciosus. The sequence goes on from BDUI01000011.1 coordinate 2,206,590, forward strand.
TTATGAAGAGGCCTGCATCACTGAGGTGAAATTCCAGGAAGTGTTTTCTGAGAGCCCAAAGAAACTGTATTCTGGAGAAAGACATTGTGCTGGCAGCTGTACTTGGTAATATGTTAGAATCACCAAGGCAGTACTGGTTTTGAAGGCATAATGGGGTCATGGAGAACAGATGAGGCGTGGTACTGTGAGAATCCAAGAAATGCCATTAGTGAAGGTGCAGGCTCAGTTGCAGTTGACAGCCCAGGACTGAAGAGGTTACACAAAGGGGTTGAGGCTTGGCACCATGAAGTGAGCCTATGAGAAGCAATTGGTGAAGTCTAGTTGCAGTGAAAGACCCCAGCATATTGGCGATGCTAGTACCATGGGTTGAACACCAAGAATGTCAGCAGCAATGAAGTGGAGTCATCCAGAGCTTACAGTGCTACAGAGGGCAGAGTTGAAGAAGTGACCTAAGTCCTTTGGAGGAGCCCAGAAGATCATATGTAAATCACAAACACTGGAACAAGAAGCTGTGAAGTCAAAGTTGCCTGTGATATCCTGATGTTAGAGATGTCAGAGCCATGTGATAACTGCTGAGGAAAACTGCTAACAGAGAGTAGAACCAGCCCAAGAGGAAGAAATTTGTTGGTGTCAACAAATATGAAAGGAAATGGACATCAGACATAAAGATGCAGAGTCTGTTGTTTTCCCAGGAGGTTTTTGGTCTTGCATTGATCTAATATTTATTCACAATGATGTTTTGGAATGGTGATGAATATTCTATGATGTTGGAAGTATGGTATGTCCTTTGTTATTTTGATTTTATAGGGGATTGCAATTAAGTGTTTGGATGAATCTCAGAAGAGCCTTTGGACTCTGAACCATCGTGGAGACTGTGTTAGACTATAGGGATTTTTAAATTTGGGTCAAATGTATTTTGCATTATGCTTTGATTTGGTATGGTCCCTCTAGACTCATGTCTGAGCAAGCCTATGTGACCCAGATAATGGAATGTGGTGGTTTGAATATGCTTGACCCATGGAAAGTGTCACTATTGGAAGGTATGACGCTGTTGGAATAAGAGTGGGCTTGTTGGAAGAAGTCTATCATTCTATAGGCAAGGTTTGAGATTTCAACATGTTCAAGCTCTACCCACTGCAGAAGACAGCCTCTTCCTGGCTGCCATCAGAAGACAAACTCTTTCTGGCTGTTTTTGGATCAAGATGTAGGCTTATATAGGCTATAAGATTTCAAAACATAACTTATTACTAGAATAATTGATTAAATAGATCATGAAGAATATACATGCATATATACATGATGATAGCCTCCTTTGAAACAGGATGACAGAAACCATAGGAATGTATTTCCTCAAGAGAATTCTGAAATATTTATTCTCTATGCATATAAATTAAAGTAAATAGATTAGAATAAATTATTATAAAATAAATGATTTAGCCTCTGTGCAGGCTGTTAAGTGGAATTAATTTACCTCTCAAAAGTTATAATGCAATGATATTTCAAACATTAAATAAAAGGAAAAGTATTAGTAGTGAAAATTGAAGCATATGCTAAGGCAAGGAGAAAAATGCTATGGTTTAGAAAGAAAAGTGTGGGATCTGAATATAACATAATATCCTACTCAAATACACACATCTCATGTATTTAAGTTTGTTTTTAAACAAAAACCAGTAAATGGTTTAATGGCCAAATCATTCTAAATATTTTCTAGACAGTTAAAAGAGAAGTTAATTAAACATCAACAATCTCTGTGAGTAAGTATAATAGAAAGTAAAACTTCAATTGATAAATAAAAGAATGAAAGAGCAGATTCCTTTAACATTATATACTCTTTATGGTTAAGGTTTGAATAAAATATAAAGATGGAAACTATGATAAATAAGAAGTACTTGGTTTAAATTCTCTTAGTTATGACTTAAATGAGTCACCTTTCTTGAATGAGACTGCCCACAGTAAGGCTAAGTGACCTCGCATTTTATAGTCATGTGATCCCACAAAGCAGCAGGAAGCTGTAGTAAGTTCCATTTTGAAACTTGAAGTTCTAGTCAGCATGCAATGGAAGTATGCATTTGTTAGCAATGAGTGAGCATAAATACTTAAGACTATATTAACAAATTTTATAGTCAATACCAAAGATACCCTATTTTAAACTCTGCCTTCTTGTAGAAAATAACTCTTAAGACAAAAAATAAAAAAGATGACCAACAAAGCTTTGGTTTTAATGCATGATACTTCAGATAATTGCCTACTTAACTCTCCAGAAACCTTCCTTTGTGACTTTATTGAAATTTATTGAATCTGGAAGAAAACCTCAGTAGTTATATTTATGGGCCATATCATATCGTGGGATACAAATATCAGCCTGGTAAATCTTCCCAGTATTAGGTGCAGCTAAAACTCTGAACTTGTGAGTTCATGGCCCCAAATCAGAATTTTCATAAAGTATCTTGTAAAACAGATTAAATTTAAAAATCTGTGTAAAGGCAAGTATTTTAGTAATTTTATTTGAAAGTAGTTTCAATAAAGAGAAATTAAAAGAAAGGGTGATAATTTACAATAAGAAATAGAACAGAAGATATTTCAAGACAATTTGTACTAAAAGTATGTTCATGTGAAGACCAATGGATAAAGCAGCAATTGCTTGCATGTTTCTTACCAGTTCTTGACAATGTTTATGGGAATTGAAACTCTGTATAGAAGATTTTGAGAGACCAAACATTTAAATAAGGGACCATATTTGAATGACTGAGGAAGCCTTGGTCCCTACTTTGATAGGGCCTACCTATGAGTTCCAACACATGCAATTTTAAGATGGAACTGGGGCTTCTAGAGTTTAGCGCCATTATCTGCATCCTGCTGAATTTGTTGTTGTTGTTGTTGTTACACTTGTATCTCATATTCATGAAATTTTACAGGAGGATAAGCTTCCTTTTACAAGGTCATTTTAGGAAAGTTAGTACTTTTGTCATGGCATAATAAGACTTTATTAGGTGTTAACAGTGTTAAGAATAAAAAGAAAATGGTTTTCACATTATTGAGAATTTACTCCTGTAAAGATAACCCACACACCTAGGTTTAAATTATTTAGGTTGATTTACAGATTGAAGAAGTCTATTATTTTAAATTAACATTTGTTGGATTAAAATAATGTTAAATCTGTAGGATGTTGGGTAAAATAGTACTATAATTACTCAGGTTACCAAAACAAAAAAGAGAGCATAGAACATAACCTGTAGCCAAATGGTCTTCAGCAAGGCACCAATACTTGCTGGAGAGCAGGCAGCTTTTCCAATACATAATGCTATGCAAGATGCATATGAATAAATCTAGACCCTCCATCTCATCATGATGAATATAAACTGAAAATGGATTAAAAATATGAACATAAAGACCAAACACTATAAAACTATTAGAGAAAAGTCCCAATATTGTTATGGACCAAACTTATAAAATAAAACCCAAAGCACATGAAATATGAGAAGAGTAAACAAGTGCATTCATATTAACCTAAAAAGCTTCAGCACAGTGTCAGAAAAAGGATGACCAACAGGATGGAAGAAGGTCGGTGCCAGCCATACATCTGAAAGTGGTTGATGCCCAGAATCTGTACAAGTTCAGTGATTTAACATCAAAAGTATATGATAAAACTGGTTTTAGAAAAAAATTAGAAATACCTTCGGAGATTGCATATAAATAACTAACAGGTGTATGAGCAAGAGTTCACGGTCACTAATGAGGAACCTCAGCATGACTGCTCATCCCATCGGGGGCAGAAGAAATATTACAACAACAAAAACAGATGATAGTAATTTGGCAAAGAGATGGAGAAAAAGAAACCCTAGCACACCGTGAGAATGTAAGCTAGTGCAGAAATAATATACACAATTCTCTATATTTTTAAATAGGGGTTATATTAAAATGAAGAAATTAAAATAGGGTTGTCAAATGGTCCAACAATCCTGAATTAGGGAGAGAGACCTCTCAGTGAAGTACTTGTCTTTTAAGCATGAAGACCTAACTGTCTTAGTTAGGGTTTCCATTGCTGTGAAGAGACACCATCACCAAGGCAACTCCTATAAGGGTTACATTTAATTGGGGCTGGCTAACAGTTTCAGAGGTTCAGTCCATTATCATCATGGCAAGAAGCATGTGGTTTAAGAGTTCTGTGGAAGAAATTTTGGAGTCACTTAAGTATACTATCATATTTGCAAATAGTGATATTTTAACTTCTTCCATTCCAATTTGAATCACTTTAATTTCCTTGAGTATAGGCTTTTATAGTAATATCTAATAATGTTTTTAATTTACTTGGCTTCTATTTCATGTCTCCCTTTTCATTTCTGATTTTGTTAATTTTCATACTATCTCTGTGCTTTTTGGTTGTTTTGACTAAGGGTTTATCTATCTTGTTGAGTTTCTCAAGGAACCAGCTGTCGTATCTGTTAGTTCTTGATCTGTATTATTGTATCTTATATCTGGATTGTTTTATTTGTTTCTAATTGGTTGATTTTAGCACTGAGTTTGACTTTTTCCTGAAGTCTACTCCTCAAGTGTGTTTGCATCTTTGTGTTCTAGAACTTTCAGGTGTTGCTAGTATAGGATTTCTGCAATTTCTTTATAAAGTCACTTAATGCTATCAGAAAACTCCTATAGCTGATAAAAAAAAACTTCAGCAAAGTGTCTGGATATAAAATTAACACAAACAAATCATTAGCCTTCCTATACTCGAAGAATAAAGAGGCTGAGAAAGAAATTAGGGAAATAACTCCCTTCACATAGCCACAAATAATATAAAATATCTTGGTGTAACTCTACTTGACCCAGAAAGACGCACTATTAGGAGGTGTGGCCTTGTTGGAGTAGGTGTGTCACTTAAGACCATCATCCTAGCTGCCTGGAAGCCAGTGTTCTCCTAGCAGCCTTCAGGTGAAGATGTAGAACTCTCACCTCCTTCTGCACCATGATTGCTAGGATGCTGTCATGCTCCCACCTTGCTGATACTGGACTGAACCTCTGAACCTGTAAGCCAGCCCCAATTAAATGTTGTCCTCATAAGAAAAAAGAAAGAAAGTTTCTCAGCCTGAGTTGAAAGCTCAGTGTATGAGCGTGTTCAATGTGAAAGCATAAGGACCTAGCTTGGATTCCTAGCACCCATGTAAAAAGCTGGACATGGCTGCATGCCCCTACACGCCAAGTGCTGGGAATGACGGAGACAGGAGGAGTGCTGGCCTTGCTCTGCTGAAGTAACCCATCTTAAAGGAATAAGGCTGAGTGACATAATGGGATACGTGACATAGTCTTCTGGCACATACACCCAAACTTGTGCAGATGTATTCATCTCCCATACACTACACATTTACACCTCCACCACACCCACACACCCCACACATGAACACCCACACGTCACACGAACACTTGTTACCCAAACATGCCCCCAAACTCACTCTCCAACCCTCCACATACCCTCATATGCACAAATTTGTAATGTTATCAGTTCTGTCCTTAAGTTCTATATATTCCAAAAGTAGCAGCAGCCATGGCTGAAAGACTAAGATCTCAAGCATTTTCCAGCCAGAGGAGTTCCAAGGCAATGGGTACCAGTGTTATAATTTACCATATAAAACAAAGGTGAGCTTTAAATAAATTATTATGTACATATTTCATAATAGATGAGGTTGCTTTTTAGAGTAGATGCTTATGTTGATTGTTATAACTTGTGTTCTGTATTCATCTTTGCACCTGTGTTGAATCAGTGACCGTGAACTATTTCAGACAAAACTGGTCCCCAATTAATTTTTGTAGTAGGATGTACTTCCAAGGAAACTTTGCATTTAATTTTGAAGAGTCTGTTGCTATTTAAATTTATTGACTTTGGTGCTTCTGTCAGCTTCTGCAGCTCAGCACACCTCCAGGAAGTCTCATCTATTTCTCGACATTTCTAGGAGTTCAGCAATTGGCAGGGTGCCAGCCAGGTGCCATGCCGTATGATCAATTCATAGCCTCTGTTCTCTTCCATATGGCAAATCAGCTGCCCATGGTTTCTGCATGTGCACCGTTGGGCATGCAAAGAATGCACTGGGGAGATTTTCAGAATGTCAGCTTGCTGATGTGCTTTAGATCAGTGTGGGGGAGTACTCAGTAACTTCAAGTTTGACTATAGATCACCACATGGAAAGCAGAGACAACTTCCTGGACTCTTATTCCCTCAAGAGTCCAGTAGCATGCTGGGAACAAAGTGCTATGCATATTGCTGTATTTTTCTGAGATTTTGATTACTTTCCTTGCATTCCCAATTGTTTCTCAGTATCTTCTTACAGAGTTCTCATTCCCACAAGTTAATCAACACATATCATATTTAAAGAAGCCTGAAGGCAGCTGTCCTCACATTTAGATTCAAGAAATCTCTACAAACCAATTTCCTGATATGCATATAACAATCTCCTATGGAGCAAATAAAGTGAAATTTCCTTTCAAGAAAATGGCTTCCAAAAGCCTTCTGATAATAACTATTTGCAAGGAAAGTCAGAGTTTCCCATAGGACCCATTGTCTTGCTGTGCCCCAGAGAGTCCTTTTGTGTGTATAGTTGACATATCCATTGATGCTGGTTTTTCTACTATTGAATTGAAAAAGGGAAAGAAAAGAAAAGAAAAACACAGAGTAATATGATAGATACTACTAATTTAACACTTACCTTCATGCTTCTTAATATTTTGGTTCCAGATCTACTTCTTTTAGTTAATTTTACTAAATATATCCTTATCTTACACTCTTCAAGAACACTGAACTTTTAGATCTGCTCTGCCATCCAGATATATCTGCCGTCTAATATGTCTGCCATCTGGATACCTTAGAATTCTAGATTATTAACGTGTATTGGGAAATCTTTCAATATCTCTTTATAACTTTCTTTAGAAGAATGATTCAGTTAATAGAATTTAGTAATCACTGGCCATTAAGCATGCATAATTCAGGCCTTACCTAGTGTGCCACGGAGGTGGGCTGATTATTATTCCCTAGACACTTGGCGTCTGAGAAAGTGTATAAAGATTGGTACTCTGTTTAGGTTTGCGCACCAGACATGTTCTTCAAGTTCTAGACTTTTCTTTTCTTCTGTGTCTTACCTTTAGGATTTCTTTTCCTTTTTATCTTTTTAATAAAAGAGGGCGGGCTCTCACAAGGACCTATAGAGCATGTTTGTGATTATACATCCAGTTTAAGTGAGAAATTACATTACTGTTGGGATGGTGTCAAAGTAGCCTGGAGAATCAAAGCAGCTGGGTGTGTGAAGAGAACAGACTTCAGTATCCTGCTAGAGTCCAGCCTCTCTAATTCAGATGTGTCCACATTATTTTCATATCATGTTTTCAATGAGTAACTTCAAAAACTGAAAAATTTACAAAGTCTTGTAAGGTTAAGTGCTTTTCTAAGGGTACAGAGCTAGCTCTGTGTTAAAATAAACATTGGTGCTCTCTGCTCACTCCATGCAATGTAGTTGAGACATTCATTAGAGTTTGTTAGTTTAATGTTTATTATAATAATAAGTTACTATTAATTCTGGCAGACATTCCTATCTCTATTTAAAAATCTGTGATTCAGAAGCCACTGATCTTTACTTTACCTTATCTCACCCATATTGTTAAAAAAAAAAAGTAATTCATGTAAATTTAACTTTCTTTGTTTGAATTGGAATCTGACCCTGTAACCCTAGCTGACATCAGCTAAAACAAAGCTGGCCTCACATTTAACAAGGTCCTCTGCTTCTGGGGACAGAATAAATAATTCTCCCCACAATTAACACATTTAGGTGAATTTTAAAAATTTGATATAAAAATCATACTTTGTAATTATTTCCTTGAAATCATTTTACTCAGAACATCTGTGACATTGTGTAAAGTTTTAAGTCGTTAGCTAATGTATTTCATGATGACTTGCAATTTTTCCTTTTGATAAAGTAGAAGTGATTACTTATGTATTTAACTTCTTTTCTATACATCAGCTCATCTGTTACTTGGTGGTTAAAATTTACTCTTAATTGTGTTAGTGGCCTAACAAAGAACAAATGTGGTTAATGAAATCGTTTATAACAGGYTTACTAATGGGATATTGACCATTGTTTCTTTCAGCCCTTTTCTGAAAGCAATGTGTTGATTGTTTTTCAATGAGAAACTCTGATTGTTCCATATTAACCTGAAGTTACTATTATAGTGCTCTCATAAAGCATTTGTTATTAATTAGCTTACAGAATTCAAGAGAAGTTAAAGAATGATTTCATTTTTTAAACAACACATAAAATGGTAAGATAAAAAGAAATATTTAACTTGCAGAAGACATGCTATATCTCCTAGGCTGCTGGAATGTATTTCTTAGAAATGATGGGGTATAGGTTAATGGATAGAAAAAAAATGAACATCACATGTATTATTTCTCAGAATATCATCTAACCCAAGTGTTATTCAAAAAGGCCATTTTTTCTTCTAAAATTTATGTATTTGATATCAGTGGGCTGAGGTTATTTCTCTATATTCACAGATAGACATATTCCCCCTGGCTCCCATGATAGCTCTAAATATACTCTATGCATCACAGTTTTTGTAGCAAACATATCTGCCCTTCCACTAAGGCAGAGTTACTGAAATGAAACTTTAAACTTTATTACATTTTATTAAATATTATTGTCCCTTTTCAAAAAAAGGCAAAGCTAATCTTCATTAATAGAGTTTGATTTCTTTATTAGAGATTGTCTTGTGGTAAATGTGTAAACAAGTCACACTCAAACAGAATTCCAAAGAATATATTTTTATCATGTATTCACTTTTGTAAAATGATGACTCTAAATAGCAATTAAATTAGTAATTTTCTGCAACCTAAGTAGTCTATTTTCAAAAAATGTTATGATTTTTAAATATTACTATGAGTGTAGATTACTTGTGATAGGTGAATATTTTCCTGTGTTTAAGATTGTATCATATATCCAAGATACCTGCTAAATTTATAAGGCTGGAGTTGGATTATTTAAATTTTAGAGGAGAAATTTTGAAAGGTAAGTTATAATAATAGTTATTTTAAATTTCAGTAAAGCCCACAGCTTAAATTTTTGTTCACATAATTTGCAACTGAGTTGCTAGAACGTAGATCCTCAAGAGCTCTGGAAAGGCACCGCAGCAAAAGAAGGCAGTTTAGCTCACAAATCCCAGACTAAGCCAAGATGGCTATTGAACTGATTGAGCACAGAGAATAGTATTTGATATGCTAACATAACAAGCCTCTTTTACCCTTACTCCTCCAGCAAGTAACCAGGAAAATAGAAACTTACATGTCACCTACACACGTCCTATTTTTTTCCTCTGCCTCTTATATTTGTTTTCTCTTCAACAAAATAACCCTCATGGGCTCATCTATGCATGTTTATAGCCCATATATTTTTAAAGTTTACTAGGGACATGCTCTTATCATTAGGTAAGCATGGCTGCTAATAATATTCTACTCTAAACATCAAGGGTTTTTGTGGGGACAGTAGGTTAGCAGATACTGGATAATGAAGAGCTAGTTAGTAACACCAGACCAGTATCTTCTGTTTATTCTGTATTTAGACCTAAGCTGGCTGATGTCAACATTTGAAATAGATGGTTCTGGATATTAATGTCATATTAATAGACATTTTTCTTTTTTGAATATATTTTAATGACTGATAAAAATGTTTAATTTGAAAAATTGAAAAGTGACTTTGTATAGTAGACAATTTCTATAGAAACATCAAATAGTATTATGTCATTCTACTCTCTGATGCTCTGAAACAGAGTTGAACTAAGTGGAAATATCATGTTTCTAATTATACTCTTGATGGATTATAGAACCTCACAATTTAAAACTTTATAATCAATAATATCTTATTTATAATAACTTCTGTATGCTGTAATTTTCTTTTTGTGCAGTCTGTCTCAAAAATGAAACAACTCAAAATGATGAAAGGAAAGTGGTTATTTTGTCATACTTTTCAGTATATCTTTTATTTGTTTGTTTAGAAATAGTTTGATACACTAAACCCCACAGTCACATTGGTATTTTTAAAATGTAAGCCAAAATGATGCTATGACCTTGTTACCATTATGTGAGACAGTGAAAAAATAAATATAAAAGTAGAATATCTGATTTCAGTTAAATTTTCTGAGAGATGAAATATCCGGACAATAGGAACTATGGAAACAGACTTTTGAAGTGAGTTTTCTTTGACCTTGGACCAGGGTTTGGATATACCTTGAATGTGTTCCACCCAAGATCCATGTGCTAGAAACTTGGTACCTGGTATAGCAATTTTAAGACTGTAAAACATTTAAAAGACTGGGTAGAGAGGAGGTGATAAAGTTCCATTGGGAACATCACCTATGGAAAGGGTAATACAGTTCTCAAGGGGCCCCAGGTTGTAAACAACAGTGAACTGATATAAAACAAGAGAGGATTTTATCTCCCACTTCTTGTGTTGTTATTGATTATTCTTTTTATCTATACTCCTTTGCTTTTCTTTTTCATATTGCTTTCTGTCTCTGGCATTCACCATTGTGCCATTTGCCATGCTCTGATGATAGAACTAGATCTTCAGTTCAGACTGAACCCATATCACTAACTTACCTTGGATTTTGAGCCTCAGAAACTAAAACATAATCAAAATTATATTCTTTATTTCATTATTTTAATAAACAACAAAACTATATAGGTAGACAATAGATTATGTTTAATGTTGATAGTTATATATGAAAGAATGCACCAGCCTCAGACAAACAGAAGTCCCATGAGACTGTCTTGGTGCTGCTGATCAACCACTATTAGACAACCACATCTTTATCTCAGAAAATACTTTTTATTGGGACATAGATTATCTCAATATAGACCATTGTGTTTAGGTAATTAACACTAGTATGAGGAGATTATACATTTCCCAAGACTGTCTTAATATGCATGGATCACTTGAATTTGTATCAAGTTCCTCCAACCTAAACCCCTTACCCACTCCTATGAGAATCCTGACCAGTTGCCTTGCCTTCACCCAATTCATATGCAATTGGAAGGTTGCTGTCTTTCACTGCTGTGGTACTAAATAGCCGTCTCCTCTGTTGATGTAAGACTTTGGTCCATCTTCTACCTTTTTATTTCTTTAAAATTTCACAATAAATAAACATTCCTCTGCTGTTTTTGTTTATGCATCTCCTTTTGCATTTGTGTCTCTAAAACACCTTCAGAGAGGGTCTATATTCTGCAATATTTGCCCTAACACATTGCCATTGTACATGGAGCACATGACTAGAGGTCTGTTGATGTTTGTATGTGGAGAATAAATAACCTGATGCTCAAATGATATGATTTCCAATTTACTCAGTTTTTCTATGTTGTAAAGCTGGAAGTGTATTTCAAGCTCAATCTGTCAGAGTTGGAATGAGAAAGGTCATTATAGTTTAATTTGTCTGCTCATCACCATGAATGTGTTGGGCACATCACGTGTTATGGTCAAGAGCAGCTCCTTTACACAATATTCCATATATGTGTAAATTCTCTTTGGGTTTGAAGATTTTCTATAGAAATAACTCCTAAGGTTAGTGCTTTAAGAATAAATCCAGGATGTCTGCCATTTAGCCCTGATTGGATGGGGCTCCTGTCACTTCTCATGTGCCTCAAGTGGGTGGGGTGGCTTAACTCAGCTTTTTGCTTTGTTATGTGCATAAGTAGTCACTGGAAAATGGACTGGGAGTGGTGGCCCCATGGCTCCCTTTAAGGTCAGGCACCTGTATCTTGCATTATGTCCTGTATTTCAGGTGACTACAGACTTAGTGGCTTACAACAGCACCAAGTTATTTTACAGCCCTGTTGCTCAAAACTCCAAATTGGGGTTTCAGCATGGTAAAAGTCTAGTTGTTGATAGGAATTTATATTTTTCTGGAGTATCTTGGGAATAATAAAGCTGCCCCTTTCCTTCAAGGGACAGCTTTATTGTTGAAAGACATTATTGTTGTTGAAAGACTCTAAATTTCACAGATTAGAAATTTTATCTTAGTCATAGACTGAATTTCTGAGTTCTTAGGGGCTGTCGCCTATAGTGAATAATATTCCTAGCTCAGTTTGGACTCTACAAACACACATTGGCTGTAGATCTTCTAGTTTAAAATCAGGCTGAGTCAATCTCCCTGTGTTCTTTTTATTCCCATTTATTGTTAGTGTATCTGTGCTGACTTTTTATTGTTGTTTTTTGTTTGTTCAGTCACCTAAATACAAGTTTATATTATTTGGTAATTTCAATGTAACAGAAAAATCAAAGATAAACGATACTTATTCTACTTTTTGATTTTTCCTATTTATCCTTGAGCACATTGAAATGTAGTGTGGGGATAAGGCTAGAGGTACTATTTCTGCAGATCTCCTATTTCTACCACCCTAATATTGAGATTATCAATATGAACTCCCATGCCCAATTTAAAGATTATTTCCGAGTTGGTGATTAATCACAGTCAGGTTCATTGACCCAATATTTATACACATATAGTTTATCTTCTTAAGATTCTGTCTGTAAGTTCCTAGCTTTACCCACAGACTTGTATGCATGAATTAATGCATGCTCCAGTGTTGATAATTGACAATCTACTTGAAACTTCAGTGGAGATTTCTTATATATTACAGGAAAAGTACATTTAGTGCCTTGAATGGAACTATATTTTGACATTGGCTTGTTAACTATGATGATGTTATCAGCACATCAAAGGTGAATGTTTCCATTCATATTTCTATTACAGCAAGGAAAAATGTATTTATAATTGCTAATCTGAAGTTTTCATAAAATGAAGAAATCATTTAAAAATTGCAAGCTTAAGATGCAAATATTTAGTTAAAAGAGAGAAGCCACATAGAAGTAACATGCAGCTTACGCGAGCATCATAGAAATAACACCACTGAATTTTTACTGGCCCTATGTCATTATTTAAAGTGAAAACATTGCCACAGTGGAAAAAAAATAGAAAGCAATGTTGATTAGAAGCACAGAAAGCTACAACTAACTTGCAAACATGAGTGCCAGTGAGTAACAAGATTTGATTAGTGGCAGATCTTATAGTGAGGAGCTTAGGACTGTTTTATTACAAAGGACTAGATTGGAAAAACCTGAATACATTACCTGTCCAGGTAGGCAATAAATAAGATGAACTTCTTATAGAAAAAGACCTTTTCTCTCAAGAAAGGTGGGTTTTTACCAGACTTATTCAAATTAATTTTCTTTACAGAGTATGCCATCCGTTATTCTGACATGCTATATGGAGAAAGGGCATTCTGAAAACTGCTGCATGCCCCAATGAGCACTCCTCCCATTATTCACAAAGTCAAAATTTAGAATACATCACCTGGATTATTACATGCCTTTCTTGAAAGTCAATCATTTGAAAAGTAGCATCAAAAGGCTATTTTTGATATGAAAATAACTGAATAGAATTTTATTCTACTTATCTGAACATTTTATTCAACGACAGACACCACTCACACTTGGCTCCGGAGTACAGGATATCCTCCCTCACTTGGTTTGATCGTTTATTTCTTCCTTTCTTCTCTGCTGCTTTCCTTCTATCCTGCTTGCCTTCTTTCTTTCCTTCCATTCTTTCTTTCATCCTCCCTTCCATCCATTCTGCCTGCCTTCCTACCCCCCTTCCTGCCTTCTTGTTTTCAATCATTCTTTCCCTATTCTCTTTTTTGTCCTTTATTCCTCTTTTGCTCCTTTATTTGCTTTTTACATATTTTGTTTTAAAAAGAACTATCCAGTGACTTTTAAGTAAGTAGGTTTCAATTCTATCTTCAAAGCACACCACCTAAAACTACGAGGTTCACGGAATAGCTTGTACACCAAAGTCATATACAATGTTCATCGTAGAAGCATTAATATGAAAATGTAAATTCAGCTGGGCAGTGGTGGTGCATGCTTGTAATCCCAGCACTTGGGAGGCAGAGGCAGGCGG
>BDUI01000011.1:2227616-2242270 GCA_002335545.1 Apodemus speciosus
TATATATTCATTGGATATATAGCCAGTCTCGCATAGAGATACACAGAGCTGAGTTAGTGAGAACCAAGGTTACATGTTGCAAGATTACTGATGTATTTTTTCTTTCTTTTTTATTTATTTATTGAAAATATTTTTTCATATGCTGTCTTCCAATCACTGTTTCTCCTCCTCTGTCTTCTCCCATATCTTCCTCACTTCTCCATCCATTCAATTTCATGCTCTCTCTGTCTCTCTGTCTCTCTGTCTTTCTGTCTGTCTGTCTGTCTCTCTCTCTCTCTCTCTCTCTCTCTCTCTCTCTCTCTCTCTCTCTCTGTCTCTTTAGAAAACAAGCATGCTCATAAACAAATGAACCAGAATACAGCAAATAAAAAGGGAGAGAAAAGATAAATATATCAAAATGAAAAAAAAAACCAAAACAACAAAATACACACAGAGAGATATAGGCATGCACACCAAACCCACAAAAAGACACAATAAACACAATAGATTAGCGAAAGACAAATAGGAGAGGGGGGCTTAAACAAATCCTGTCCCTAAGTCTGTTTGTGTACCCAGTGAGACTCTGTTAGAAAAAGCTACATTTTCTTTCGCATGAGGCTGTCAAGTGGATATAGCTCCTGGGTTAGGGATAGGTGCTCATGTCCACCTTCCCTTGGAGCGCCAGGAACTGTGCACGCTTCCACGGTCTGTGGGCACTCAGGTGTTCATCAGTTGTGTTTTGGAAGGCGCTGTCCAATCGTCATTTCTCTTCCCAGAGTTCGAATCTGCAGCTTTTTCAATGAAGAAAAAAAGTGAAGGGAGCAATTGATCAAAGAATATACTATGGAACTCCTGCTTTGCAGAACACCCTAATTTAAATAACATAAAGATTAATAAATACATTAATATGTACATGTAACATTTTACAAGCAATATAATATTGTTGCATCAACATGAATAAAACATGGATAAGCTTAGGGAACATTATGTTTAGTCTAATGAGCCACAAGAGTATGTCATGATCACTCTTACATGTGTCTCCACAGGAACCCCATTTGTAAGACTGTATGAAGGTTACTAGGGCGAGTTGGGGAGAAGATGGTAAGAGAATATGGCTCATAGTTTAGAAAGCAGCGCTGAGATAAGATGAATAAATATAAAGTTTTAAAGGGTAGCAGGAGACAATGGCTAATAATAATATTTTGTTCCTTACTATGGACTGAAAATTGTCTGAGACAGTAGATTTTTAGGTGTTTCCGACAAAAACAGTTACTCTGATATTGGCAATGTTGAATTGCCTATCTCTACTAATCATCTCACTATGAATTTACATATTATAACCTCATGCTACATACCTACCATTTATGTGATTACAATGTTTTACATCATTTAATGATTTCTATTGGACATTTTATTGCCTGTTATCATGTTCTTCTCCATGGGAAATACATTACTGTTTTTATAATTTGCTGCAAATTTGTTTTGCTGTGTTGTGGATTAGAGTACAAGTGTACTTGGAGGTATTTTGTGTCCTGTGACTTTTTACTCAAATAATCAATACTTCCCTTGTTAACTGGAATGTCAATGCCACGTGGACCTTTTCTTTGAATAATGGGCAATAATCTCTCTAATCAAAAGCTAGAAGCACAGTGGAATTGCTCCTTCTTGATCTATAGTGACAGTTTTCATCCTGTGCATGATATGAAAAACAACATATGAGAATCTAACTTACATATATTCTTATAATCTCTCTGCTTAAATAGGATAATAGGCCAGAGAGTTCTCTTCATGTTCGCTGTACTCATCTCTTAAAATTTCTATTGAAAACGCCTTCACTCTTGTTTCTTTCCTATGTTCTTTCCTCTTTATATTTTTAATTGCTGACACTTCCATTCCTGGGTATGTTCAGTCTATCACACACTATTACATGCACACATACATTTGAATATTTTAGCATAATCTTGAGAAACTGTGTGTAATATTGTTATACTTTTTTCTTTCTTTCTTTCTTTCTTTTTTTTTTTTTTTAGCTCTGTGATAGTATTAGAGTCTGGTGGATATGGTACTAACAATCTAGAAGGCTGTCGTCACTTATCATTCTTGGGGCTCTGACCTCTCAGATGGGAAAGGTTGTGACTATGATTCCATTCAAAGAATATTTCACTCATAATCATGTAGTTGTGGACAAAAGTGCAAAGGAAGAATTAAGGTGATTTTTACCACATAGTGGTAGTGAGAACTGTAGGCATATTAACATGACAGAGCCTATATCATATAAATACTTAATGATTTTCGCCTCTCTACCTGCTCTTTATCACATATCCTGAATTGGAATTCTCCACCTGTTTGCTTTGCTACTCAATGATTCACTTTTGTTTTAAATTGAGTTTAAAAAACTATTACTTTTTTTCAATGTTTAAGCAATTGATAAATGTTTAAATAAATATGAGAAAGCATGTCTAGTCTTATTAATGAAGTACAAATGCTTATAATGTGAATCTTTCCTTAATTTCCATAAGATTCATTTATTTCATGTGTCTTACCCTTGTGGTTTATGTCATTTACTGCAATGCATTTTATTCAAGTGCTACATTTTTTTCTTCATTAACTCTAAAGCTGTGGCTAAAACCTTAATTGAAGTAAATAGGTGTAAAAGGAATAGATGAAAATATAAACTAAAAAAAAATCAGTGGGGAAGAAAATTTCTACTTTAGATGCAAAGGTAACAAGAATCTTTAATAACTGTAAACAATATGGATTTTTTTTCCTTCATCATGGAAAATGAAGGAGAGCATAGATAGAGACCAGCAGATGGACAAGACAGAGACCTGTAGTTAGTGAACTGTTTGAAAATGGTTTCATTCACACTAGATGAGTGTGAGTGAGAAAGAAAAACAGGCTTGTAATATTTTAGCTTTTACTAAGTTTGAAAACTTTTGTCACAATGCTGGCTCATAATAGGCTCTAAGGCTCAGACTAATTCTATCTCACCTTAATCGAAACTTAAAAGCAGTAAAATACGGCATGAGGGCTGTACACAAGCACTCACTCCAGTGTCTCAGACAAGCTGTATGCAACCCACGGTCACATATGTTCTACTTAGGAAGTTGTCAGTTTCATTATTGGATAAATGATTCCATTAACAGCTCTCTGTGTTCTAATACAGATAATTTGAGGTTTGTGACATTCAAATAGTACACTGGGTCAGAAAGAACTTTTTGACATTCAGATGGTGCTCTGGGTTAAAAGGAACTGTGTCCTATAAATGGAGTTGTTGCCACCCCTCCCCTGTTTCTGGTTTGGTTTTTGTAATAAGTTTTGTTCTAGGTTTTATTGACATTTTCTTTTTGACCTTAATATTAAGAAAGAAAATATTAAGGAACTAGCCAAAAAGGAGATGTAAAAGTAAAAATGTAATGCACTTATGGTCCTGGTGAGTTATGAATCCAATAGGAAGTAAGGTGTAGGAGTGAGAGTCAAAATAATTAGAGGGAAAGTGAAGGCTTGTTCTCTTATTTTTGACACCAGGGAAGGCAGGATGAATAGAATACAATTTGAACTTTCCAGGAAATGAGAAGAAATGACTTTCATGACCTACATGTACCTGAGAGCCCACTTTTCACACTCTGCAGGAAGGCAAGTCAGACAAAGAAGCCACCAATTACCATCCCTCCGGCTTGTGTCATATTTGTGATGTTTTCGAACTGCTGGGTCCATGGGGCTGTAGCAGTTATATAGCATGAGCACAAAATGTCCAGAGAATTTGCTTCAAAGGGTCTAATTCAAAACAACAAAGATGTACTTTATAATAAACCACACAACAAACTGGAATGCACAGAAGCTATTAGAATCTCTAGGCTATTTGACAGCCTCTGTAATCATTGAATAAGTTAATTTAAGGACCAGAAACTGAACACACTTTCAGGTATACATTCTGAAGACAGTGAACCATAAGAAAGGGCATTTACATCTTATTGCACTGTTTCTTTGCCTTCATCTGGTGGATATATAGTAATGAAACCCAGGTCTAAATGTAAAAGAGATGACGGATGATGCTTTTAGCCCTCAAGAATGAAAATTTAATCATGTCGGAGTGGTGATTCCATTTAAAATATGCTACAAGTCTTTGATGACAATGTAAATTTTTTCTCAGGGAAAGTATGGCTACATAACGTCACAGTAAATGTGACCAGAAACATTATAACTGGTCATAATATAATTGCTTATAATATTCTATGAAATGCCATATACTCTATAAACACACTCTAGAACCACTAGTTTTAATAGGAATATCTTATCACATTAGAATGGAAACAAGAAGGTGTTTAACATCCAATATAAGCAAAATCAATAGAACTTGTGCTTAATGTTCTGTTTGAATTGTCTTTGTGAATGGCTTACATTTGGAAAAAAATCCCTTTTCTCTTGGCATAGCTATCAGTTCTTTCTATATTGCTGTAGAGAAGTAGTAATATCCAAATCTCTATGTCATTATTCTTTAGGAAAGTACTAGGACTACAAAATGCTGTTTTAATCTATTCGCCTTACACAGTATCATTTAGTAATTTCAAATAGAGACTAAGAATGTAGAAACTCCATTACTTTGGTTTAATCACAGACCTTCTTTGAGCTTTCAGGTAAAATATTTAACCTTTCTGTGCCTCAGCTTACGGAAGCATAAATTTATGCAAAAGAGCTTTCATGACCTTCCAGAGCCAAAGAGAAAGTGATTTAAAAATATAATCAGCTTATCCAGTGGATTTCTCTTAAAATGAAAACATTACTATGGGCATTTTCATCACCCAGCTTTGGTTTATAGCATTTGAGGAGGCACCAAGTAGTCAGTTCCAGTGCTGTGACCACAAGGTAGATGACTGTGCCCTTCTCATTTCCACAGTAGTTGTGCAATGGCAGAACTTTCTTCCACCTCCTGTCTCCAAGTCAGCCTCCTGACATTTGACCATGTTGACATACACATGATTTTATGTGTAGTTACTAAAAGTGTTCTAAAATCCAGAAAATAATATTTGTGATAAAAAAATAGCAGACACCTTATCAATCATTTTCTTCAGTGAAGTGGCGCGATGTCCACTGATGGTCAGAGAAAATAAACTATTTGGTAAACCAGAATTGCAGAGCTGCAAACTAAAACAGCCAAGACCATAGAGTTCAGGTAGCATGTGGTGTTGCTCTGTGGGGAGCTGTCGAAGATGGTTTTCAGTATGGGAATAGTTGCATAAAGACTCTCAGAGGAGGTGAGGAAGGAAGCCTCTGGTTCTTAAGGAAGAGAATTCTAAGCAGAAGGTGCAGTGGTGGCAGTTTTGAGTATGGGGACCATTTGACATGTGGACGAGTAAAGATGCCAGAGAGGTTTTGCAGAATGAGAAGGCAGGAAGGAAGGCCGGCATACATGTGGACTTTGCACCTGCTCTGAATTAACTTGGAAGTACTGAGAAGTTTTAGTCTTAGAATAATATGATTGTGATTAGATTTCTGGCTTACCACTCTGCCTTAGGCTTAGGAATAGACAATAAACAAGATAAAATTAGACATTTAGGGGCTTTTACAGTAATCCAATAATCCATGAAAAAGCAAATGATAATTCTACCACCACGAAATATGTTGATTTAATGCAATGTTATAATTGCTTGATTAAATTGCAATATTCAGTATGAAGTTTTGATATACAGTGACAAATGACTCTAGGAAATTACTATCTCCCTTACTTCATATAGTTTCCATATTTATTTATTTATTTATTTGTTTGTTTGTTTTGGTGGTACAAATGTTTAAGATCTATTCTCAGTAAGTTTTAAGAATATTATACAGACGTATTAACTATGTTTACCTTATACAATCAGTGCTGGGTGACATAACAAAATTTCACAGTCTAAAATTTATTAATAAATGTAGTTGTAGATTATTTTTTCAAAGTAAGGAATGTAAAATCTTTTTTTATTGGATATATTCTTTATTTACATTTCATTTCCCTTTTCCTGGTTTTTCGCCCCCCAAATGTCCCACATGTCCTTTTCCCTCCCCCTGTTTGGGGTACAGAGCTAAACAAAGATTTCTCACCTGAAGAAATTCGGATGGCTGAAAAGCACCTTAAAAACTGTTTAACATCATTAGTCATTAGAGAAATGCAAATCAAAACAACCCTGAGATTACACCTTATACCAGTCAGAATGGATAAGATTAAAAACTCAGGAAACAGCGAGTGTTGGCGAGGATGTGGAGAAAGAGGAACACTCCTCCACTGCTGGTGGGACTGCAAGCTGGTACAACCACTCTGGAAATCAGTCTGGCGGATCCTCAGAAAACTGGACACGATACTTCCGGAGGACCCAGCCATACCACTCCTGGGCATATACCCAGAAGATTCCCCAGCATGCAATAAGGATACATGCTCCACAATGTTCATAGCAGCCTTATTTATAATAGCCAGAAACTGGAATGTAACATCTTTAACATTTGGTTGTTGTTCCTTAAGACTTTTTGATCATTTGCCTATGTCCTTAGTTATTATGTTTAGTTTCAATGTAAGTGAATTAAACACGGCATCATATTCTGATTACTAGCCAGGGTTGAGCTCACCCAGTTCCATTAGAAAGTTCTATATTCACAGTCATACAAACTCCCCTTGTTAAATCCCATGTCATATAAAACAAAACAAAATAAATGAAGAGGAGAAAGGGTCCTATAGAAAGGTGTATCTGTGTGTGAGAGAGAGACGCGAATGAGGTGAAGAAAGTTAAGAGAATATTAAAAGCACATTAGATACATAATAACATTTCCACATGATTTTCTATATAAATTATATATAATATACAGTATTGTATTTCAATATATAAAATATAATACAGTGTTCACAATATATAAAGTATATATTATAAAAAATAATCCAACTTTATGCTAACTTTAATTAATATTTTTCACTCCAAAGAGTGCATGCAATGTAAATGAAGTGATAGGAAAAGATATTTCATGAAATTTTCACACAAAGCTATCTTGGGGAACAATCTAGAACCGTGATTCCAAGTTATTAATAGAATATTCTCCAAGATAGATGTTACTAGGCTATGATAAGTTTAAGAAAACGGAAATCTTAATCATAATAAGTTTAAGAAAACTAAAGCATGCCAAATGTATTTACATTGGAATGAAAAGGATTTTTTTTTTTTTTTTTTTGGATTGAAGCTTAGGTGAGGAGGAAAGGAATCTCCCAAACAACTAGACCTAAACAACTAGAGATCAACATTAATCAGGACAAATCAAAGCTCTCCTATGGAACTAGATCAACTGGGAGCTTAATTTTAGGATTTTAGGTAAGAAATCATGCTATTTTCAAAATATAAATGATACAGACTGGTTTGGTGCTTTGCTCCTAATCCCAATACTTGGAAGGCAGGAGCAGGAAAACCTCCATGAGTCCAGTGCCAGTATGTCAATCTGATGGGTTCAGTCTTGGAAGTAATGTAATATTTTGTCTCCAAAACAAAGAAAAGCAAACTATAAAGTGATCCAAAGACAGTAGGCAAATCAAGCTTGATGTTATGGAGTTATCAAAGTTGGGTATATGGTTTTGTATATTCTAGTTCTGAGAAGATAATACTTATTAAAAAGGACTAGAAAATGGCTGAGTATCAATGCTATGTTTGGCAACTTGTAAAACTCAAACCTGGTCAGATTGTCAATGATATGAGTGTGAATAAAAAAAGTTAAAATATTTATTACTTTGTTCCTGAGGCATTTTCGCAGAGAGTGACCATGTTGACAAAAGAGAGGTTGCAAAGGATTGTGGGAACTGTTAGACACAAGGCAGAGAGAAACTAAAGAGGGTAGATTACAGGCCTAGAGAAGAGTTCTGGGCATTGGTTTACTGAGTCAGTAAATGTTAATCGGTCAGATTCAATGATGGCCAAAGATTCACATTGGCTTTCAGAAATTTGGGGCTTCTTTATCTATAATAGTACCAGGTTTTGAGTTATAGAGGGGAAGAACACACAAGTCAAGTAGAAAGAAGTCCAGGATGGTGAGTGCAGGCAGTTCCTCCAACGTGCTTTTCTTTCCTTAGATTTTGTTAGGTGCTGTGAGTAGAAACCAGGGTGTACTATTTGTTAGGAAAGTCACCTACTATTGAGCTACATTCCAGTTCTGAGAAGATAATACTTATTAAAAAGGAGTAGAAAAATGGCTGAGTATCTATGGTGATGTTTGGAGTCCAGAGAAATCTCTGCAAGTAAGAATGCCAGGATATCTCTAGTTGGTTGCAATGGTTAGTTTTTATTGCCAATCTAATTGTATTTAGAATAAACATGGAAATCTCCTCTTAAGTATTTCTGAGGATTTTGGGTGTGTCCCCAGAGAGATTTAACTCAGCCCGAATCTGGGTGGTACCATCTAGGAGGCTGAAGGCTCAGCAACTGAAAATGAGAAAGCTAAAGAATACCAGCACTTTCTCATTCATTTTCTTGACTATTCAATAATGTGGCCATCTACACTCCAGATTTTGCTACTGCCCATTCCCCACTGTCATGGTCCTTAAGCTGTGAGTCAAAAACAGTCTGTGTCCCCTTAAGTTGCTTCATATCAGCAACATTTGGCAAAAGATAAAAGGAAAAGAAGTTTGAATAATGGCTATTTTTCTCACATTCTTATCTTAAATAAGCAAAAGGAATGCCATGTTTGTGTGGTGTGAGGAGTGGAGCTTTACACTAGCAGAATGCGTGGCTCCTCTAGAACAATGATGAGTTACAGAGACTATTGTGCTAGAGTTAGGAGTCCTGCAAAAAGGTTTGGGAGTTAGTTCCACTTGTTCATGTACAATTTTTGTCCAGTTTCTTTCCTGTTCCTGTTATTGTAGGATCTCCATGGCTTGGTTCTAGATGATTTCTGTCTAGAGTGACAGATATGAAAGAGGTTCAAGTATAAATTAATGCTGTTTACTTAAGTAATATGCTAAATGATTCCACACCCTGACAGCTTTAGAAGGCTGTCAGCAAAAAATGAATCCTTTTTTCAGTTCTTGGGAATATTTTCTCCTTATTTCTGTTGTGCTCTTTTTCTTTTTCCTTTCTCAGTTCCCCTCTCTCCTCTGTCTGTCTATCTGTCTGTCTGTCTGTCTGTCTGTCTGTCTGTCTGTCTGTCTGTCTGCCTCTGCCTATGCCTCTGTCTCTGTCTCTCTCACACACACATATACACACATACACACACACACACACACACACACACACACACACTTCTGATTCAGGACAGGGATCACACCACCTTTGTCTTAGTCTAAACCCATGACATATCCACTGCAGGGAGTATGTATAAAATCTTGTTTCTGTAAGATTCTTCCTTGTAACTTTGCCTTTTGCTCCAACCTGTGTGCCCTCATTATCTGGTACCTGAACTACTGTATTTCCTTATGAGCATAATTCACTGCTGCTAAATTTTACACTGTAAAACTCAGTCCACACAATACTTTGGATTTGGATCTAGAATAGCAACTTACAATGAACAGAATTTGTGTTATACATTTTTGGCATTTGTATGTATTTGTGTATGAATGTTAACATGTATGTTAGTGCTAATAACAAATGTATCTGCAGGCATTTAAAAGTCCAAAGTTGACTTGAGATGCCTTCTTCAATC
Source organism: Apodemus speciosus (assembly GCA_002335545.1). Classification (NCBI taxonomy): domain Eukaryota; kingdom Metazoa; phylum Chordata; class Mammalia; order Rodentia; family Muridae; genus Apodemus; species Apodemus speciosus. The sequence continues at coordinate 2,237,238 of BDUI01000011.1, forward strand.
TCATTCTACCTTATCTATTGAGCAAGATCTTTCTTATAACACTAATCAATCCATTTGCTTTTTAGGCAGTCATGTTGATGAGACTTCATTGAGTGTGTAGCCTGACATTTCTTGATGCCACAACACCACAGCAAATATCCTGTGCCTCTGGCTCAAACAATCTTTCTACTTCCTCTTCTGCAATGATTCCTGAACTATAAGTGTATGAACTGTGTTATATAGGCATCATTTTGGACTGGACACTACAGATCTCTTGTTCTCTGCTGTTTGATTGGTTGTGATTTTCTATAATCCTTGTCTATTGCAAAAAGAAATTTATTGAATGAGTGGTAAAAACTGTAATTATCTGTGGGTATATGCTGGTTTAGTAAAATGATGGACAAAGCAAAGCCTTGTAAAGAACCCAGATCTTACCTGTTTGACCCGTCAAGCAAGCCTGTTTGTCCTGACTTTTCCTCTAGGAAGCATAGAGGTCCGTCACCCATGGAGAAGTTCTAGAGAAACCAAGAGTTAACTTGGCTAAACACACAGAGATGCCTCTTCAAAGGAAGAAATGTATAACCTGTTTCCTATCCAGAAGGCTGGGATCCCATGTCCCTGTTGTTACTAGCCTGGTGAGATTTGTGCTTTTTGTGTCACTTAGAACACACCCGATCTTCCCACAGAATCCTATCCTGAGCCTGTTTTCTTGGTTGATATATGAAACCTATCTTTATGGAAGATGCCACTTGCACTTTACGAAGAGTTTTGATGTTGTTATGTCATAAGCTTTGTTGTGCACCTGGGCTTGGGTTAAATTTACCATCAGAAAACTTTCAATGAAATTGTGTGGAGCTTACATATGATGAGGCTAACTTGCTAGGAATACACCTTCTGAAGTTTGAACAATCACCATCTACTGAACTTTGTAGCAAACTACATTCTTGCTTCCTGTGGATCATTACTTTGCTGGACACTATTGTAGTGGGTTCAGCCTAATGCTGCTAGTATTCTTATGTTAATTTGTGTCCCCCAAATTGTTTGCAGTTAGAGAGTCCACACAGACCATGCCCCCAGTTGCTTCTGATGCTGGCAATAATAATGATGCTGGCAGCCAATGGCTGGACAAGGCAGACAGAAGCAGTACTTCAGTATTTCCTGGCTAGGGAGCAAGAGAGGGAGAAGAGAGATTTGCCTTGCCAGGAGAAGGAGAGGAGAGATTTCATGCCTGAAAAGAGTGGAGGACAGGGAGGCATAGACAGCTTATGAAGTAGCCCGGAGAGGTGGCTCAGTTGGGCAGCCATCTGGATCTAGGGCATCCAAGGTAGAATATAGGATTTAGTAAGTAATAACTTGGGATTATCAGCAGGAGATGAATTAACCACATGGAGGTTAGGAAGTGGCCCAATTATGGTGTTGTTTAAGGCATATCAAAATATAAAGGTTGTGTGCATTTCTTTCATTCAGAAACCTAAACCATTGGGGCAGGTAGCAGGAACCTGCCACAGGGTTAGAGGCTTTTTCCTGAGAACTGAGATTACAGGAAGGCCTCTACACCCTCCTGGCTTTTATGTGGGAACTGGTGGTATAAACTGTGGTTGTCATTCTTGAACAGCAAACCTTTATCCACTGAGAAACCGTGTTAGCCTCCATTACAGTGAATTGTAACTATCATGACTTTTTTTAAACAGCTTTATAATGAGATCTTGTCTTAAACAGCATTTTTTAAAGTTTTCTATTTTTGAGACAAAAATAACAGAATTGATAGAATTCTGGTGTTGTGGAGCTTAATGATATTCTGTATTGTAGGTGCTGTTTTAGCTCAGTTTCGTCATGTGATCAAAAACAGATAAAAACAATTGAAAGGCAGAGGTACACCAATGTGCAGTTTCAGAGTTTATCCCATGGTTGTTTGACCCTGGAATCATAAGCAGAATACATGATGTCAGGAATATGTGGTTAAGGGCAAACCCCAGAAACCTACTTCTTTTGATGAGATCTCCCTTTCCAGTCTCCAGAACCTCCCAAATCATGCCTGTAGGTAAGGAGTTACTCCTCAGGATATAGACCTGTAGAGATATTTTTGATTCATACTACTGAAGATAGACACTTTTGTTTTGTTTTGTTTGTTTTTCTGGGTAATTTTCTATGCCTGCCACAGATTCCATTCAATTTTATTTGCTTATAGGATGAGAATTTGTGACCAAAATTAGCAAAGTTTTTAGAATAGGCAACATATATTCATTGAGTGATTGAATAATAAGATGCCTATAAAGCATATTTTCTGGATCAATTAAACCGTTGCTTTTATTTTGTGTTTGTTGTGGGTTCTTAATAGTGTCTGCAATTATTAGAGCCTAGACAGTGGTTGGTGAGCAGCAAATCAACCCATGTGGGTAGCAGGTGAGCTGTCATATTTGTAATATGGTAGTTTTCTTTTACTGACTGTCTTCTGCTGTTGTTTAATCTTTAACTGATGATATTTATAACATGGGCCTGCTTTTCTTAATATCTCAGCTGTGAAATTAAGAATATCCTTTAAACATATTCATTATACAGATGGCAATTGCATAACATTCCAGGGAAATCAGAGTCAAACTTTGGACCTAAATCTTAGAAGCACTCTTCCTGGCGTGCATGGCTTCCATCCTCTCCTCTTTATGAACTGCTGAAGTCCATTGGTTTTCTCATACTCCATTTCCTTTTTTATGTGCTGTAGTAGTTACACTGCAAACTCAACTTTGGATAAAGGAAACAAAATGAAAACCTGCTTAGTTCACTTATCTCTGCCTCTCTCCAACCTTCACACCATCGGAAGTCCCCTGCGGCTTTTCTCTCCTCCTGCAGATCAATACTTCTTGTCTTAGTTTAATGAACACTCCTCCATTGATCTCTCTCAGGTGTGGTGTTACTTTATGGCAGGTTTCTTGGTTACAACTCCCTCTTAGCTAAGTCCTCAGAGCACTTGCCTTTCTCTATACAAAGAACACTGTAACAATAAGAGCTTCATTCCTCAAAGGCTAATGTATGATTTTCTTGTCCTTTCCTTTTGGAAGGAACAAATGGATTTCTTTCTATCTAATTCTTTAAACTTCAATTTGTAGTTACAGTCTTGGAAGAATCTTAAAAGCAGTTTAAGAATCATATGAAAAACCAACAAAAAAGAAGCCATGAATCTTTAAAGGCTTCTGAAACCACTTTCCGAGATGTGGGAGTTATAATAGCTTTGTTGGTTATTTTTATTTGTGCTATCTCTTGTTACCATAGTAGCAAGCCATTGAGCAATCTCTATCCCCGGGACACAAACTCAAGTCATTCGTAAAGAAAAGGAACTCCTGTGTCCAAACACAGCACTCCCTCTTTATATTCTGGTGAGGAGAGAAGTGAGAGGCATGAGTGTGGGCGCAGTAACCATGGAAAGCTGATCCATCACCAGGTTGTGACTTCTAATTCATTCCTGTGCTTTTGTACTTTCATCCTGATGTACCACATGTGACTGATTAACAAAGCAACTGCCTGTTCTAAGACATCCCATGTCAATTTCATTTTCTGCCTCATTTATCTGGTCTACTTCCCTCCTTGTGCAGACCCTTGTGCACAAGACAGTTAGGATCTCAGATGAAACTTCCCCCTCTTCTGCTTCCCAAAACAAATTGCCAACTCTGTTGACCTTGATTGTTTTTCTTTTCTTTTCTTTTCTTTTCTTTTCTTTCTTTCTTTTTTTTTTTTTGGTAGTTAACCAAAATTGATCTCTAGGAAGATCAATTTTCTTGTTCTTGCTTTGCTTTTCCAGCATTTAGATACCCCATTTTGATGTTACCTAGTTGTGAAAAACTCAGAAAGATGATGTCTGCTAGATCTGGATGTATAGCAAGCACAAGGATCAAGTTCAAAACGAGATGAAAGCCTTCATTACCAATGAACCTCAGAACTGTGGAAGGAAGGCATGCCAACATTGCTATGGCCCAGGGTTTCAGCATATCCTTCCTGTCTATTTCCAAAATATCTAGTAGAAATCCTTGATGGACTTGAATGTGGATACTTAGCTAGGACAATCTTTTTTTTCCCCCATATTTTCATTTAGCTGACRTAATACTTCACCTGAACATACACTCAACCCAGTGATTCTAGAGTAAAACACTTTCTTATAGGTGTCCACGGATTGTCCTCAGTGTCTCCTATCTGGTAGCCCTTTACTGAAAGGCCATTGTATGCCAAGGCATCCCTGATGAACAACTTGTAAATAACTCTCACACTCAGCCCTACTTATGCCCTTTCTTATTTTTGTTTCTTTGATCTGTTTTCTATCCCTTCCGATTAGACTTTATATTTCTCTTAGCTAAAACATTTGGTTAATAAGTAATAAGGAAATTTAAATATGCAAAGACTTAATGTATTGTGTCAACTCAAGAAAATAACATGAATGACAACTTTTAAAATTAGAATTTCACTAGGTTCCTGATGAACCCAGTGCAGAGAAAGCACAGTTGGGTAGTGGCCTGAGAGCTCTGGAGAGTATTGCAAACTCCGTGCTACCTATGAGAGGAAATCAACATCAGGAACTAAGTTAGTGGAATCCTTTTTTCATAGTATCTTTGAAAGCACATCTTACCTGATCAATTAGCCAGTCTCATCTTTTCTGTCTTTAACACTAGTTTGTATCCTGTCTTTCCTGCTACTCTCTCTTCATTGGCCTGGGGGAAGTGGAATGAATGATATTTAATAGTTGTTTTACTAAATGTTGAAATCAAGTTAAAATGCAAATTATTCATGGGGTTTTACCTTGTTTGCACTTTCAAGGGAAGGCATGGATAACCTTAGCACATTTTCTTGTTCATTTCCTGTCTCACTCAATTTGATGATGTTTCCCCACCCCACCCCGCACTGACCTTTTAGGAAATCTAGGAGATGCCTCATCTAAACACTTTTCTATACCTCCTCTGAGTGTGCAATGGGCTTTCCAGAAATTTAATGAAAGAAAGAAAGGAGAAGAGGGAAAGAGAAAGAGAAAATGAAACTTAAGTCCAGAAATTTAATGAAAGAAAGAAAGGAGA
>BDUI01000011.1:2306448-2318446 GCA_002335545.1 Apodemus speciosus
GGGAGATGACACCCTTCACAATAGCCACAAACAATATAATGTATTTTGGTGTGACTCTAACCAACAAGTGAAAGATTTGTATGACAAAAACTTCAGATCTCTGAAGAAGGAAATTGAAGAAGACCTCAGACAATGGAAAAATCTTCCATGCTTGTGGGTTGGCAGGATTAATATAGTTAAAATGGCAATCTTGCCAAAGGCAATATTCAGATTCAATGCAATCCCCATCGAAATCCCTGTTGTCCCCTTTCCTAGTTTCATCCTGAAAATTCCCTAACCCATCCCCCCTCCACCTGCTCATCAATCCACCCATTCTTGCTTCCCTGTTCTGGCATTCCCCTATACTGGGGCATCTGGAAATAAAGACATATTAGATGAAGACACACATAAGACTGAGAAAATATTAACTATATTCTTGCTTTAACAATTTTGAAAAGAATAAAAGTACATGCATTGATAATTTATAGGGTAATTCTGAAACACATTTTGTCTTTAAGTGAAGCAAAATTTGAAGTTAATAATATTTTTCTAAAATATTTCACTGTTAATAATACTTTATGGATTCAACACTGGTAACTATCATATTTTGATGCCAACAAAGTTTTAGGGATAAAATTGTACTTTGTCAACAGTGAGTGACTTTAGCTGCAAGAAATGTGCGACAAGTTCTGTATGTGAGGTAGGAAAAGAAAATAAAGTGGATCTTAAAATAAAAAATAAATAAAAATAAAAAATAAAATAAAAATGATGTCTAACTGGCTTTTGCCCCCAAGAAATATTATTCACTTAGAAAGACAAAAACAGCCTTAGGAAGGAAAGAATGTAAAAATAATTTCAGTCATCAAAAAGGACTAGAAACCCAGCAGTTATCTAAGATAGGCAAATGTTGGTTTATAAAGGTAAAGAGGAAACCCTGTTTTAGGGTGAGGTGTTTAATTTTGACTGGGCATGTTAATTAAGTGAACGAAAGTGCCATCTGACTTCTGAACTTCAATACTTTGATAGCCCAGCTGGTCCTCAGTAGTCTGTTTCAGAAGGAGGATCTATTTAAAGGAATAAATAGATCTTTATAGCTAGCTTTAGGAATATAATCGTATGGTTTTTAGCAAGACAGAGGGAACTGGGGAGAAGAGCAAAGCCTGCCAGAGTCATGTTTGCTGTGCTCAGGTTGGTTAGAGTCCCTTCCGCTCTCCCACTGTTGATCTTCCCAGGCGGTGCACTGTGCTCCAGGTTACCTAACTTCTGTGAGCTGCCACAATGCTGAAGTGAGCCTTAGAGATAGAACTGTCTTTGAGACATTTCTGTTCCAGTTAGTTACCCCTCACCCATAGTCCTGTACATAATCTCAATAAAATTCACTGTGCTGCTATCTTGGATTTTGGTAATACCTATATTTTGTTCTAATAAGGCTTCCATACCTGGGATGAGTACACGTGTGTGTTGTGCCTCCTCAGGAAAAATCTTGTCACATAACATAAGGAAAAGAAGCAGAAGTACTTAGTTTCAAGGTGTTGGCCCAGAAGAAGTTTGTCACACAACACAAGGAAAAGAAGTAGAAGTACTTAGTTTCAAGGTGTCAGCCCCTATACTGCCTGATTGGTATCTTTCTCCTGTTCTCACAATGATAGATATATTACTTCAAAAATGCCTGTGGTGGTTTGAATATGCTTGGCACAGAGAGTGGCTCTATTAGGAGGCATAGCCTTGTTGAAGGAAGGATATTCCTGTAGGTTGGGCTTCAGCTGCCTGGAAGCCAGTCTTCTCCTAGTGGACTTCAGATCAAGATGTAGAACTCTCAGCTCCTCCAGCACCATGACTGCCTGGATGCTGCCATGCTCCTGCCTTGGTGATAATGGCCTGAAACTTTGAGCCCATAAGCTAGCCCCGATTGAATGTTGTCCTTTATAAGAATTGTATTTGCATTTTCATAGCAATGGAAACCCGAAATAAGTCAATGCCTTTATGTAGTTCAAAACTGGAAACTGACATGTACCCTTCTGTCAGGAGTCTAGACCATTTTGATGAAAAGTTGCTCCATCAGGACAATCTCTGAGATTCTTCTGTCCATAGAATATGGCTTTAGGAAACTCTTCAGGTCTTCAAAGAACTTTTCATACGTATGTGGCTCAAACATGCTGTATGTATATTCCAGGGCAGTCTGTGATTTGGGCAAAACCATAAGACAAGGAATCTGGACTTGATATTTCAGAATTTCATCAATCAGAGATTGGAGCATGGCCCACTTTGTGAATGTGAAGAGTGCAGCCAAAAAAAAAAAAAAACATAAAAAAACTAGGTAGAAGAGCAAGATCAGATTCCATCTCTTGAATGAGCACCCCAGAAACTCTGTGCTGGTTGGATTGTAGATGGGCAGCCTCTACTTGGTCAGGCTCTGGTGGAAAGATTTCCTCTCAGTCTTGATGGGTCTGTGGAAATTGAGGTAAACAGATGCTGTGAGGCTGGAGGTAATGAGGGGCTCAGGAGTGGGTCCTGGTGACTAAAGCAGAGGACTGCACAGCTGACTGCTGAGCCACACTGTGCTGGGTGGCCTCTGAGCCCGGGAGCCAACAGATCTCACTATTAAATTCTGTGTTAGTGAATCTTTTGCACTCGCAATTGTTTTAATGATCATTATCTGTTACCAAATTCTTTTTCTTTTCAATTATTCAAATGTAGTTATTTTTATATTTACTTATTCTTTCTTTTAAAGTTTAATTTACTTTTTATTTTTATATTGGGGAGGAGGAAGGGGAGGTGAGAGTTTGTAAGCAGGGGGAGTGGGGATAGGAAAGGGGGTTTTCAGAGTGGTAATGAAGAGACGGTATAACATTTGAAGTGTAAATAAAGTAAATAATTAAAAAAGATTCTCCATAATTTTAATTTTTTTAAACTTTAATTCTCTCATTCATCACATTCCAACTGTAGTTTCTTCTTCCTCCACTCCCAAGTCCCACCCCAGATCATCTCCTTATCTTACCCCCAAAACACACACACACACACACACACACACACACACACACACACACAAAAGAACAGGCCTACAAGGGATATCTGCTGAACGTGGCTTAATAATATACAATAAGACTGGGCACAAACCCTCATATCATGGCTAGATATGACAACACCGTAAGAGGGAAGGGTCTTAAGCACAAACAAACGTGTTGTGTGTAATTTTAAATTGCTACCGCCTATGCCTGGGTCCTCTGTGTTAGTAGCCCCTCCTGTCTTCCCTTTTGCTCTTCTGGCCTTTGCTCTGGGAGGTGATCAAGCTACCAGCACTCACCTGAGACCCTTAACTCCACAAATAAAAGACAAACACACACAGTTAATTTCTTTACAATTTGCCTTCTTGGCACAATTGATGGGTGTTAGTATCTCCTGCCTTGAAAAGTTATCTCTGTCTCTCCACTTGCCCTAAACTTCAGAGGCTGGTCTCACATAGGCCCTGCCAAACATCCTTAGCCACTTGCCTGCAGAAGAGTCCACAGGCCCAGCTCTCCTTCAGACCTCACATGGATGCTCCATTCCTTCTCCTCCAAAGCATGGCAGAAAGACCGAGGTTTATGCAGGGCCTAGTTTATACTCATACGAGGTCTGTGTTGCTTCAGTCTCTGTGAACCCTTATGAGCCCTGCTTAGTTGATTCTTTGGGCTGTGTTACCATGGGGTCCTTGACCCTTCTGACTCCTACAGTCCTTCATCCCCATCTTCTGTGCAGTTTGTAAATGTCACTTTTATTTACTCAGATGAAGGGATGAGATGAGAACCATACCCAAGCTCTGTGGATACATAGCTTGGGCTAAGCCCAGACCATCTCTTTCTCTATCTTTAACTGTCCCTAGACCTAGACCTGGAAGCTTCCAGCCTCCATACAATTTAATCTTTTGAGACGAATGACTTAATCTAGCATCTCTTGGCTTCTGCCCGAATTGCTCTGCTTGGCCTCACACTAACTTTAGCAATACGTTCTATTCTTCTGGCCCTTTTTCATTCTCTGACTCATTCTGTCTTCACCTGTGTCTAGCTTGATCTCCCTGCAATCTGTTTCTGTAAAACTGCTCTGCAAAACTGCCGTGCAAACACAACACACACCATATCTTTTTTTCTTTCCCTTCTCTTAAGTAGCCTCTCTTTCAGCCCTTCCTGTGAGCACTGGGAAGATCCTAATTCTGACTAATAAGTTGAATCTTTCTCTGAGTCATCACCTTATCTGCTCCTTAATTAGATATCACTTTCAAATATGGCTTCTTGTTACTATGAACTAAACTTCTCTTCAATGTTTGAATGGAACTTAAGTACAATGGGCAGCCAGATTGCATTGAAATCCGGGTTGTGTCTGCATTTCTGATGGACCAAACAGTCCTTTAGATATGATATCTTGCCAAAGCAACTGTGTTGCTGGATTACATTTCCTCTTCAGGGTTCCCCTGGCCCTTAGTAGTGTTTGACAAAAACAGGTTTAAAATTAGATCCCCTACAAAAATACAGATAATTCTGTAATTACTTTTAATATAGATATTTACTTTGAAATGTATGTAGTTTTAAATTTCAAGTCCTTTATCCCATTAATGTGAGAATGAGCATCTATGTTTAAATATCTAATTGTTCTAAAAATAAAATAGTCTGCTTGACAAGAAACTTTTATTTCCTAATTTCACTCTGCTGCCTCTTTCATGGTTTTCTTTCTTCTTTTCTTAATTCTCTCCCACCCTCTCTCATCTTTTGGTCTTTCTTATTTCAGTCTTCCCTCTCATGCTTTCTCCCTCTTTCTCTTCCTCTCTCCCTCTACCTTTCCATTTCTCCCCCCCCCAGCACATTCTCCCCCCCCCACACACCTCCATTTTTTTTTAAAAGTAGACTACAAATTAAAGGAAAAAATAGACAGTTTCACATCTATTTGGGGAAATTATATTCCTGCTTCTCTATTTTTGGAAAACTTTAATTATTCACTAAAATGTTATCTTTATTACCTGCCAGTCAGGTTAAGTTATGATTGACATTATTTTTGAAGAATGAGTTGGCTTAGAATTTTAAGCTTGGCTTTACTGTTTTCTCTTTTGTAATTGAATATGTCAGATAGTTTTCACTCTTTTATATTACTGTTATTCGTACCTTTTCTTCACAGCGTTCGTTCTTCTATCCTTGTATCCTCTGTAGTATTTCACTTTTTCCTTTCAAATATTCCCACTTCAACTTTCTTTTTAATATTTCTTTTTTATTTGATATATTCTTTATTACATTTCAAATGATTTCCCCTTTCCTCATTACCCCCCTTGAAAATCCCATAATCCATCTCACCTCCCCTTCTTCCCAAATCAGCCCCCTCCTGCTTCCCTGTCCCGGTATTCCCCTACACTGCTGCATCAAGCCTTTCCAGGACCAGGGGCCTCTCCTCCCTTTGATGTCCAACAAAGCCATCCTCTGCTGCCTATGTGTCTGGAGCCATGGGTAATACCATGTGTAATATCTGGTTGATGTTTTTGTCCCTGGGAGCTCTGAGAGTACTGGGTGGCTCATATCTTTGTTCCTCCTACGGCACTACAAACCCCTTCAGCTCCTTGGGTCCTTGCTCTAGCTCCCCCATTGGGAACCCTGTGCTCAGCTCAATGGCTGGTTGAGAGTGTCCCCCTCTGTATTTGTCATGCACTGGCAGAGCCTCCCAGGTGACAGCTATATCCGGCTCCAGTCAGGAAGTACTTGTGGGCATCCATAATACTGTCTGGGTTTTGTAAGTGTATATGGGATGGATTATTAGGTGGGGTAGTCACTGGATAGTCTTTCCCTTAGACTCTGCTTCACACTTTGTCTCTGTATCTCCTTCTGTGGGTATTTTCATTTCACAAATGGCTCATCTCTTTCAACACTCACTGCTGTTTAAGAATTCTGCCCACCACGAAAGCCCAGCACACACACACACACACACACACACACACACACACACACACACCCCTTAGGTGCATATATACATGTATATTCAATCCAGAGAGTCTGTATATGTGCATAAAAATGTTGCTTTTTAAAAATTTTGCCTAGCTTATTTCACTTAATAAATTATCTCAGTTGCAATCATTTTAATAAATTATCTCAGTTGCAATCATTTTCTTATAAATACCATATTTTAATTTTCTTTTTGGCTAAGTAAAATCCCATATATCTGCAATTCTTTATTATATACTTTAGTCATTTCTTAATGAACAAAAAGGTTCCGTTTTGTAGCCATTGTGAAGTACACAGTAACAAAGATGGCTGTGAGAGTTTCACCATGGTATGCTGATAAAGGTTTGCTGGTTATACCCTGCAGTAATGTGGGTTGGCACATGGTGACTTGTTCATTGGTTGTTTAGTGAATCTTTGTGCTGACTTTCACACTTACTGGGAATCTCTGAAGCTTCCTCTGCTTGTCCTAACACACAATCTGTCTACCTTTTATCCTGACTCTTGCTCCCTGTGTCACATAGATGTATCTTCAAGTCTGCCATCCTACTTAGAAAGCATTATTCTTATAACTTTGGACTTGACAGATAAATAAACATTCAGAGATATTTTAGTGGGTATGTGTTTGTTATTCCTCTGTCATTTTGCTGTTTATAATTTTAGTAATTTGGGGTCTTTATTTACTTACCTTCTTTATTTTGTTTCACTGCTGACCTTATGATTGTACTTTGTCTTTCTCTCTAGCATGCAGAATTCCTTCAAGTACTTTCTGCAGTAGTGGTTTAGTAGTTAAGAATTCCTTTAGTTTATATATACCATAGGAAGATTTCCTTTTCTTAGCTTATGAAGGTTTAAATATGAATAGCATCTTAGCTTGGTAAAGTGCCCTGGATGTGCAATTGTCATGCAGGGCTTAAGATACACCATTCCATGCTGTTATGGCTTTTGAATTTCTTTTATGACATGTGCTGTTTTTATGAGGGTACATCCTCTGGTGATTTGATGCTTCTCTTTTGCAGCTTTCAGCATTTTTTTAAAATTTTTGCTGTTCTCTATACCTAGTGTTTTAATTACACTAGGATGTTGGGGGGTCCTTTTATCTTGCTGTCTGTAAGACATTCTGTATGTCTTTTGTATCTTGGTAGCTTTCTCCTTAGTTAGATTTGGGAGGTTTGCTGATGCTTATTATATTTTTCTATACCTTAAAACCTTATAGTTCTTTTAGCCTTATATGCCTATGATGTATAAAATTGATCTTTTAATTGTGTGTGGTAGGTCTCCTATGTTTTGTTTATAGTCTAAAATTTATTTTTATTGTCTAATTCAGTGGTTCTTAACCTGCCTAATGCTGTGATCCCTTTAGTATAGTTTCTCATGTTGAGGTGATTCCCATCCATAAAATTATTTTTGTTGCTGTAGGGTAAAATGTCTGAGCTTACTTCTGGGTTTTGAAAATCCACCAGTCACTGAGCTTGAAATTCTACCAATTCCTGACCTTAAAATTCCACCAATCCCTTGGTCGTGAAATGCCACTAATCCCTGAGCTTGCACCAAGATGAGGCCATAAACCCTTGCCAATCACAAGCTATCCTCTGAAGCTCCACCCCCAATCTGCCTATATATATATATATATATATATATATATATATATATATATATATATATATATATATATATATATATATATATATATATATATATWWCCTTCTCAGTTAGGCAGGAAGCAAAGAGAACCACCCTATTGTGTGTGTGTGTGTGTTTTTAAAAAAATAAATCTCTTGTGCAATGTTTGTCATGCACTGATTTGGTGGTATTACCTGGCTCTAGGCTAACAGGATAACTTTTGTCTCAGAGCTGTAATGCTTCTACTGGGGAAACCTGTCCCTTCTGAGCTAAACTGTTATAGTTCATAACTACTGTGATGAATCTTAGTGTAATTATCTGTGTTTTTCTACAGTGTTAGGCAACCCCTGTGAAAAAGTTGTTTGACCCCTAAAAGGGATGTGACCCATGCTCGAAAACTACTGGTCTAAATGTTCTAATTCCTTTATCTGTCTTGTCATCTGAATCTTTTATTTTACATTTAACTTGACTCATTACATTGATGAAATTTTTTTATTGAGTATCATATTTGACATTCTACTATTTTCATATCTTAAAGTATCTGTTTTGTAATATTTCTATAATTTCTTCAGTTTTGACAGTTATTCATATGGAAATGAGTTGTACTGCTGAGGTGTGATTCCAACTTTCTGACCTGGAGACATATCTCAGAGTCAAAGTTTTGTCTCCTGTGCTTATCATATTGAGTATAAATTCTAGTATGACTAAGAGAACTGCAGCTACAAAGGCAAGCAGAATTGGTCAGGAGGACTGACGTGTAAATATATAGCCAGTCATTAAAAAATATAGTCCCTTAATGCCAATAACTTGGGCAGGATAAAGGAACCAGGATAGTATAGAGTGATTACTAAATGCAAGAACAGGGAAAACAAAAAACAAAAGTATATCAAGCAACAGACCATTATTAGAACATGGTGCTGAGTAGGTTCCTCTAAATCTACTCAAAGAGGTCATAAGATTCTGAAATAATCAAAATGTCATATGATGAAATGGATGCTTACTTGCAAGATTATTGAAGGTTCCTAAAGGCTTTACAGAAGGAATGAACAAATAGGAAGGGAGGGTACTCTGACAAACCAAGCTGTTGAAAGTCAATCTCTTTATGGTTGGGTTGCCTGCAAGTTGTACAGAACTCTGTGGTTGTAGTTCTCATTAGCTTCCACCATGCTGTGGTGGGAGAAGTGTTTGCTTAAAAGAATTAAAGAAAGTGAAATAAAGCAAAAGTAAGCTGCATGCTGTCCCCTAACCTCCATTATTGGGCCCATCATACTGCTTGCCTTCCTGGGGAGTCAAGGCCTCAGGAACATCCAGGTTAGACCCCTCTCTTCAAGTCCCTGCCTGCCAGGTCCACCTGCTGCATTATGAGTATGGTTAAACTGCACACTTTCCCCTGACCTCCACTGTTGGACCCTCGGCTCCAGCTACCTTCCAAAGGAGGTCTGCAGGGCCCCAGGATCATTCAGGTCTACCAGGGGTACAACCAACAGAAGTAAACGGAATGCTGTCCCTGAGCTTCATTGTGAGGCCAATGGCTCTGCCTGCCTCCCTGAGGCGTTCTTTTCACACTGAGAACATCCATCCAATGCCAGGAACAATCAGATGCCTAAATGACTGCATAAGTCCAAAGTCAACAAGAGCCAGTGCAATATGACTCCAATAGAGGCCAGCTATCCTACTACAGCAATCCCTGGATAATACAAAATAGCCTAAGGAAAAGAAAATGAGCTTAATCCAATCTTATAAAGACGATAGAAGACTTTAAAGAGGAAATAAATACATCACTTAAATAAAACGAATAAAACTGTAGAAGAACTGAAAATGGAAATAGAAGAAATAAAACAAAACAACAACAACAACAACAACAACAACAACAACAACAAAAGCAACGACCAAAAAAACATAAACTGAGAGAATTCTATAGAGGGAAAATCCAGTGACGAGAACAGGAAATACTTGAACCTGAGAAGGCTAAATGCCTCAGTATAGGGGAATGCCAGAAGAGGGAAGTGGGAGTGGGTGGATTGATGAGCAGGGGGAGTGGTGAGTTAAGGGATTTTTGGACAGGACCATGAAAGGGGACAACATTTGAATTGTAAATAAAGAATTTATCTAATAAATAATAATAATAATAAAGGAACAGGAAATACAGATGCAGGTATTACCAACAGAATATAAGAGATGGAAAGGGGAAATCTCAGGTATAGAAGATACAGTTGATTCATTTCTGGGTCTTCAATTCTAATCCATTGATCATCTTGCCTGTCTCTGTACCAATACCATATAGTTTTTATCACTATTGCTCTGTAATACAGCTTGAGGTCAGGGAAGGTGATTCCTCCAGAAGTTCTTTTATTGTAGAGAATAGTTTTCACTATCCTGGGCTTTTTTGTTATTCCAAATGAATTTGCAAATTGCTATTTCTAGCTCTATGAAGAATTGAGTTGGAATTTTGATGGGAATTGCATTGAATCTATAGATCGCTTTTGGCAAAATGGACATTTTTATTGTATTAATCCTGCCAACCCATGAGAATGGGAGATCTTTCCATCTACTGAGGTCTTCTTTGACTTTTTTCTTTAGAGACTTGAAGTTCTTGTCATATATGTCTTTCACTTCCTTGGTTATCATCACACCAAGGTATTTTACATTATTTGTGACTATTGTGAAGGATGTAATTTTCCGAATTTCTTTCTCAGCCTGTTTATCCTTTGAGGAGATGAATTTGTTTGAGTTAATTTTATATCCAGGCACTTTGCTGATGTTGTTTATCAGAAGTAGGCATTCTTTGGTGGAATTTATGGGATCACTTAAGTATACTACCATATCATCTGCAAAGAGTAATAGTTTGACTTATTCCTACCCAATTTGTATCCTTTTGACCTCCTTTTGTTGTCTAACTGCTTGGGCTAGGACTTCTGAGTACTATATTGAATAGGTAAGGACAAGGTGGGCAGCCTTGTCTAGTCCCTGATTTTAGTGGAATTCTTTCAAGTTTCTCTCCACTTAGCATGTAGAAGAATGCAAATAGATCCATGCTTATTTCCTTGTACAAAGCTCAATTCCAAGTGGATAAAGACCTCCACATAAAACTAGATATATTGAAAGTAAGAGATGAGAAAGCAGGGAAGAACCTTGGACACATGGGCACAGGGGAAATTTTCCAGAACAGAACAGCTTATTCTCTAAGATCAACAATAGACACATGGGACCTCATAAAAATGCAAACCTTCTGTAAGTCAGAGGACACTGTCAACAAGACAAAATGGCAACCGACAGATTGGGAAAAGATCTTTACCAATCCTACATCTGATAGAGGATTAATTTTCAATATACACGAAGAACTCGACTCCAGAGAATCAAATAACCCTATTAAAAATGGGGTACAGAGCTAAACAAACAATTTTAAACTGAGGAATATTGAATGGCTGAGAAGCACCTAAAGAAATGTTTGACATTCTTAGTCATCAGGGAAATGCAAATGAAAACAACCCTGAGATTCCACCTCAAACCAGTCAGAATGGTTAAGATAAAAAACTCAGGTAACAGCAGATGCTGGCAAGAATATGGAGAAAGAAGAACAATCCTCCAATTTTGGTGGGATTGCAAACTTTACAACCCCCTCTGGAAATCAGTCTGTCTACTCCTCAGACAATTGGGCCTGAAGACCCATCTATACCACCTCTGGGCATATACCCAATAGATTCTCCAACATATAACAAGGACACATGCTCCACTATGTTCATAGCAGCCTTATTTATAATAGCCAGAAGCTGGAAAGAACCCAGATATCCTTCAATAGAGGAATGGATACAGAAAATGTGGTACATTTCCATAATGGAGTACTACTCAGCTATTAAAATCGATGACAGTGAGATTCTTAGGCAAAAGTTGGAACTAGAAAATATCATCCTGACTGAGGTAACCCTATCACAAAAGAACACACATTTTATATACTCACTAATAAGTGGACATTAGCCCAAAAGCTTGGAATACCCAAGAAACAACAAGAAACCCACAGACCACATGAAGCTCAAGAAGAAGGAAGACCAACATGTGTGTCTTAGTTAGGGTTTTAGTGCTGTGAACAGACCAATGCAAGTTTTATAAAAGACAACATTTAATTGGGGTTGGCTTACTGGCTCAGAGGTTCAGTCCATTGTCATCAATGCAGAAACATGGCAGAATCCAGACAGATATGGTGCAGGGGGAGCTGAGAGTTCTACATCTTCATCTAAAGGCTGCTAGTAGAAGACTGACTTCCTGACAACTAGGGTGAGAGTCTAAAGCCCACACCCACAGTGACACACCTACTCCAACAAGGCCATACCTCCTTTTTTTCTTTTTTCTTTTTTTTTTATTGGATATATTCTTTATTTATATTTCATTTCCCTTTTTCTGGTTTCCCTGCCCCCCAGATGTCCCATATGTCTTTTTCCCTCCCC
>BDUI01000011.1:2330643-2346570 GCA_002335545.1 Apodemus speciosus
TGTGTGTGTGTGTGTGTGTGTGTGTGTGTGTGTGTGTGTGTGTGTGTGTATTACATATGGAAGACACCATGGGAACACTGCCTTCTGAATCGGTTCAGTAAGGCTCATATAAACTTATAGAAAGTGAAGCACCAAGCCAGTGTCTGTGCCAGATCCTCTATGTATATACCATAGCTTCCAGCTTAGCCTTTTGATGGGACTCCTGAGTATGTAAATAAATGGTTCTTGTGATTTCTATTGGGGCTTTTTTCCTCTTTGTGGCTTTCTTAAATCAGCATAGATGTGATTGTTTTGTTTTATCCTATTATATTTTATTTTGTCATATTTTGTTGTTATCTCTAAGAAGACTGTTCTTTTCTAGATAGAGACATAAAGGGAATAGAAGGGAATGTAGAGAGAAACTTCCAGGAGCAAAGGAATAGAAACTGACATCAGAATATATTCTATGAGAACAGAATCTATTTTCAAAAAATAAAAAAGAAAAAAAGAAAAAGCTTCTTTTTGCACTGGGCAGTGTTTTCCACAGAGCCAAACCTGGCCAAAGTACTTAGAGTAAGTGATTATGGATGCTCAGCTCTTATTGAGAAATCCCCATAAACACACCCAAGCCTAAGAGGACACTAGCAATGGAGGAGTGCATACAATGTAAGAGTTGGTCCAGGAAAGCAGTGAGATGAGCACTTGGGCATAAGGCATGGCTGTTGTCAGCCATGAACTCACAGGAGACGCTGCTATCGGGAAGATACCTGTACAGGAGTTTCTCAACAGCATTCTATCTTAAAGTGGGCAGGGGAGAATCCTAAACCTTCACTCCTCCATGGGGAGCCACAGGAAACTAACAGTTGCTAGGAAAAAGGGATCACATTAATTTTTGTAATAACTCAAGTACACACCATATACTAGACTTAACTTTTAAACTAACTCTTATATTTGATGTCAATTTGCTTTGTCTGAAATATACTATGCTTCAGTTTGTTGAACAGCATAATCTCCCATCAGCTTTTAAGGATTCACTGATGTGAATCTAGACTTTGGGTGATTCTTGGATGATACTAATGAATTTTTTCCTCTTTATCCCACAGATTATTCTGACATAATCATTTTTGAGAATGATTGATCTCAAATACATGATAGTTGGACAAGAACTATTTTATAAAAATCTTCATTTTGGTTATTTAGTTATTAGCTCTTTTTAACTATAACCATTTATGCAAATGTTAAAATAAACTAAAGTCTACTTAGAATAAGCTGTGAGGTATGTTAGCCACTGAATCTATTCTATAGCTCTTACACTGAGCACATACATTATTATTACACTTTTATCAGTGTCCAAGGGCTTATCTACAAGTTTAAATTTTAGAAGTCATGTTATATCGCCTGATAAGACTTCTACTGCTACAGGAGAATATGCAAGCTTGCTTATACCTATGGTGAATACCTCTTTCTGAGGTAATGTTTTAGATAGATTGGACGCATGAAAAGATTGTCTTATCATCCTCACCGTGAAAGGCAGGTAGGATTACATCATAATCTGAAAAGAGCCTGGGCGTCTGCTGAAGTGGGCTTCAGTGAACACAACCTGGTCGATAAAGCCCCAGAGGCAGACACACAGCAAGGCCTTCTAACAAAATCAACAGAAACTGAGGTTACACACAGTACCCATCTATTTTAAAGGAAACAAAAATAACGAAAACAGAACAAGACATAAATTTCCACTAACTTAATTAAAACAATAAATAAGTATCTGCTTCCTCAGAATGTGCTCTGACTTTTTTAACAGGTTTGAACTAAATGATTTTTTTCTATCATCAGTGCACATACAGTAGAAACAGCAGGCAAATGTGCATCTTCAAGAAGAACAAAACCCCAATATCAGGAGACAAAACACTGACCACTAATTCTTTTATTAAAATTCAAATTTATTTTTATTGTGCGTGTATTTGGGAGGTTAGTGTGGGAACATAAGAGTATGCTTAGAGGTCAGAGGGCACCTTTGAGGGAGTAGGTTCCCTCCTTTCACTATGTGTGTCCCAAGGATCCAATTCAGGATGTCAGGCTTGCTGTCTGTACCTAAAAGGCTAGTACACATCATTGGTTTCAAAGTAGCTTCTAACACTATTTATTGCTCTATAAGAGCATCTCAGATGACCTTCCCTCAACACCAAGCATTGGCTTCCAAAAAGATGGGCCCGATCACTCCTTTGGGTGACAGGTTTCAGTGAAGGAAAGGCAGTTGGCGCACCACTGATGCTGTCATTTATTTGGAAAGGTTGGACGTCTCGTGTAAGGAGTGATGGCAGTACCTTGTCCTTTCCATATGTATCCACTGCTATCTTCTTCATTTTACCAACTTAAATGCTGATAAAAATGTCCAGAGAATCCCCTCTAGAATCGGAATGCAGAGCTAACCCTCATCCTGGAACTAAGTTGCCGGTGCGATGCCCTCAGCTTCAGCACACTGTTTCACCTTCGTTCTGAAACTGCACAGTTGCTCGGCACACCACTGCTCTGGCTTAGGAAAGCACAATAGAAAAACGAATTTATATTCCACGGATTCGATTAAAAGATTGTGACAATAAAATCCTAACAAGCATGCTCAAGAGTTTGGTTAGGGGAATGGATTTTGAGTTAGGGTGAATTCAATTTTAGTCTTTATATTTATTTGCATGTTTTTTCTTTGGACCGGATTGGTCGAATTTTCATTGACATTAGGATAAATATAAAGGCTTAATAGGGTTTTCTCATCTGAAAGCCTTGGGAAGTTGATTTAAGCACAAGTATAATTTATGAAGAAAATGTTCTCCAGTTGTCACAAAAATAATTGTGCTTTCTTTTCACTTTTCCTCTATTCACCATTTTTTCAAACTTGTTGCTTTAAGACAATGATGCATTATAACATCCAAAACAAATTTAAATACCGAGATATTGATATGTTGAGTAACATGATTTATTTATTTATTTATTTATTTATTTATTTATTTATTTATTTATTGTTAGGCTTAAACAAAAAAAAGCTGATTTTGAACCATAGTTAGTGAAGTATAGGGAATGGAACTGACTTTGGTGTTCCTACGAAGTATTTTCAAATGAGTTTGGGGGCCTTCAATTTTGGAAATGAAAATCAAAATACATACAGTACAATACACCTTAGGACAGTACATATCAGAAATAAAATATTAAATGATGATTACCTTGTCAGGCCAAAACCACAATGATATGATTCTTAATGATTCCTAATGCTATTCTGCTATAGTCATAGATCAAGACCTCGTCCCGTCATCACCACAGAGGCTTCCTCCAGCAGCAGAAGGGAGCTGGCGTAGAAACTCACAGCCAGACAGCATGCAGGCACATAGTCTAAACTGGAGGTCTCCATTAGGTCTGTCACCTCAGAGATTGGGGAGCTTCAAGCAAATGGAACAGCATAGATTGTAGGACTCAGAGGGGATGAAGGACACGAGGAGAACTCTGTCTACTGAGTCAACTCTCAGGGCTCACGTGGGCTCACAGAGACTGTAGCAGCAAGCACAGGACCTGCCTGGGAATGCCCCAGGTCCTGAGTACATGTTATGACTATTAGAATTGTGTTTTGTGGGACTTTCATCAATAGGATATTTTTGCCTGCACTTGGGACTCCTTTCCTCCTCTTGGTTTGCATTGTCCAGTCTCAATATGAGGGATTTTGTGTTTTTTTTTAATTGAATCTCGTTTTGTCTTGCTTGGCTGTTATCTCTTGGAAGCCTGCTTATTTTCTGAAGAAGAAACTGAAGAGGAGTGGGAACTATGGAGGAGAGGAGGAGAGGAAGAACAGGGAAGAGCAAAGGAGAGAAACTCTGGTCAAGATGTATTATATGAGAGAAGAATTTATTTCCAATAAAGCAGACAAATAAATAGAAATCACATACTTATTTTGGGTATCTAGGTTATTCTATTATATAAGGTAATAATATAATGATGAATAGAAAAAAGTCTAAGAAAACTACTTGCAAAGATAACCATAAATTTTCATAGTGCTTCATAATTGTATGCAGTGTGTTCAGTGTTATTAGCCAATTGAGTTTTGTATATGTTGACATTTGACTACACCTCCCTTGAAAGAGGAGACTTTTCTGAATGGATATGAAGGCATTATATTAAGTCTGGTTCTGTAATTTCACAATAGTCTTTGCGCAGAGTTTCCCTTTCTGCATCTCAGTCAAGATTTACATGACTTTACTCTCGTTTTTATAACATCTTCATTTCTCAAAACAAATGACTTGTTTTAAGATAAAAGGATCTTTATATTCATGTATTGTTTACTAATGTGTTTTACTAATTAGAAACTTTACAGTTTCTAGAACAGTTTTTCAGTTCTTTACAGGAGCTGGATAGCTAATATGTGCTGTCTTGGAGTTGCATTGCCTTTCTCATAAGGACCAGCTCTGCTGTAGTGCCAGGGAAACAGCTGTAGAAAGCTATAGGTAATGAATGTGACTGAGTTCCAGTAAAATGTTATTTACAAACCTGACACAGCAGGGCAGATGCTGCCCTCCTTTCTGCAGGGACATGGCCAGAGCAGAGAACACAAGATTTCATAAGAGCTTTCAGAATAGAAGTTTAGATGAGAGACACAGTGTGGAGGTCTATTGATGAGACAGATTTTGGGCATTGTTACTTATTTTTTTAGTTGCCTGAAATGTGTGAAATTATTTCTTAGCATTTAGAAGGCATTGGGATTGTCAGTCATATTTTCTGATAATATGAAACTTTCTGTCTTTCCAAWAGAAATATATATTTTCTGAACCAAATTAAAATAAAAATAGTTTAGAATTTATATTTAATTATATATTCTACTCATGCTCTTAATATCAATTAAACAATTAATTTCTCTTGAATACAAAGTATGCTCTTTAAAAACTTGCCTGTACCATTTTTTCAGAAAGTTTTATTTGTTTGTATTTCTCAGTATTTGCTGATTCTGTGAGATTACAATGAAGAAAACCTTATATTATAAGGCCATTCAGGATGGTTAAATAAAGTTTCAAGATTATGATAATTATTTAAAATATATCTAGTTATATATAGCCTTTAGTGATGTTTTGTTTTAACATTAAAGTGTATTACTTTATGAAAAATTCTAAATAAATTCATGGAGACAAGTAAGAAAGATAAATGATAGGAATTATTTTGTGGAGCTTTTGTCTATAAGACACTAATTATGATTGACAAACATTTTTAACAATTACCTTAAAATAATGTGTCATAAAATAAACACAGGTGTTGAAAACTCAGTGACTATCACATTATAATTTCAAATATACTAATTTCTAGGTTTAGAATTTTTGCATAGCAAATTTTGCTCTTAATGCATTTTCTGCAACAATGCTTATGTGTAAGTATTTTTAATTTTTTATACTCTGCCCTCACTTTCCACATCTAATAGGAATTTTGAAGTAAATTTACAGCTGTTTTGTTAGCATTATTTTAATTATGTAAGAATAACTGTTTTTACCCTCAGGAAAATTTTTGATTATTACAATTAAATGTCTCCAATGTATTTCAGGTAATTATGTAATACCACAATAGATACATTTCTAATCAGAGTATGCATTCAAAAATGTAATTCCTACAATGCTACTAAATATCACTTTTAAACTCATTGGACTATTAGTCATAAAAGTTATTTTAAAGTTAGCACTTAGCGTTTGCTCTATTTTCACTGCCATTCTACCTCATTAACTTTGCCACTGCATATTTGCTATTGCTTATGATGCATGTTTGCAGGATATCTATCAACATAAATTTTTAATGCTTGATTTAATGACACATAAACACCATGTACAATATTTCTCTGTATATACACACAAAGGTGTTTGTGTATAGTTACACATGAAGATATAAATATATATGCATATGTAGTTATATATACATGTATCTATAAAATGTCTTGTGTGAGCAAGTAAAAATATGTACATTGACAGTCAACAAGTGATTTCTTTCAATATAGTTTGTAGTTTATTATCTATATAGAAGTTTACCTTAGTGATGATAAAATGGTTCTGTATCATTGTTACTTCTAGTATTATCCATATTATTATCGTTTATATTCACTATAATTTATTACATGGCTATACAGTCTACATTTAGCAAAGCAATAAAGTTGTCCACCTCTATGCAAAGTTGACCTCCACATCCAAAATATTTCTGAAGGGTTGTTTTCAAAAATGAATATTTGAGTCTCAGCAGAGTCAGAATTGTACAATAAATTTGATAAGGCTCAATTGAAACAGGAATCTTTCTTATTCATTCTACATCTTAAAAACCCTAAAGTTTTGAAATCAGGGCTCTTCTCTGATGAGTCAATCAATATCTTTGCTACGCTGAATGATGCCACAATAGCATGTATCACGTGAACCCACAGGGCATTCCCAAATGTCTTGCTAGAGCTTTCCCAGTCTTTGGGTTTTGTTTTCTTTTGTTTTGTTTCATTTGTGGTTTTGCTTGTTCATTTTGTTCTGTTTTTTTTCCATAACTGAATTTTCTGCTTTCCTTCTTTAGGTACATAGATTAAATGAGAAACTTCAGTGAAATCAAGTCTGTGAAGTGAGGAGGAACCCAGCTTTAGTTCTCACTGTCTTCTGCTTTCCCAACCCTCCCATGTCTCCAAATTTGCCCTTGCCTCCTTTCCCGATTTAGTTCACTATTTTATATGGGCTCTTCTGTTTGCTATAGCATGAACACATCTTTTAAATTCTGCAACACAGTTATCTGCATTTGGTTTTAATGTTCTTTTTCTGTTTACAAGCCTTAGACTATAACAAGCTCTAAACAGATATTTACTAAACAAATTGAAATTTTTCAGAATGCAAAGGCTCTTGCAAAAGTCACAAAATTCCTAAAAGGGGGAGTAAATTCAGTATTATTATATATTCCTCATACTGTTACTAATCATACATCACAAACCTCACTTCTAACTTTCATTCTGTTTCTGTGTTGTTTTGATCATCTTAGACAATCCTGAACTCTCAGTGTGCTTTGGTCTGCTGGACTAAACCTTATTATTGTCTGTTGTGTTCTACCCTTCTTTCTCTGGAATGTTGTATTTCTTTGTTTTGAACTGTGAAAATCTTTCTTATTTTGTTTTTCTTTTCTGTATGTGTTGGCCAATCTTATATGATCTAATTATTAAATTATTCATTCCTATAATAATAACACCAAGTAATGTTCAATAAAATTTCTCTGGTTCAAGTATATTAATCTGTCCTTATTAGCAGATTCAGCATTGTTATCCTCTCGTTTTCTTATCACAAGGAGTGAAATGTTCCATTAATTAGTATAATGTTGCTCAGACAGGTAACTGTGCTGGATTCAGGTTACTAGTGCAGGTTGCCATAATACTCTCATAGTACTAAATGTTATCGGCTGGTTTTCCAAATTTCTTCTGGGCAATAGTCCAACTGTTTAAGCACATTCATTTACAATTCTTTGCAGATAAATGTAATTCAGGTTTGAAAAGATGTGTGTGATGATTGCTGGCATCATCTATCTATGGCATCTACTCAGTTGTCCAAATCACAAACATCAGAAGCTCCTTAGTTTTCTCATTTTTTCAGAGTTTGTCTCCAGTCCCTAGTCTTTTATCTATTTCAGAAATGCCCTTGATATGAATGTTCATTGTTCCTTTTTTGAATATTTATTTATTGGTTCTTTTTTACTAACTAAAAGTATTATAATCATTTCCTCACGTTTCCTCTCAATGATGCCAATGATTAATTTAGTGAAATATGAATTTAAATTAATTTGTATGTAAGAACTTTGCTTCTCATTTACATACATAATGTTCTTCCACCTTTAATGAATATATGAAAAGTTTCAGTTTATCCTTTAATATATGTCATGCAAGTTTTTTTCTTAAGATCATGCCTGGCAAACTGGGATTGTAAGACCCAAAGAATTCATGCTGTTAAATCTGTTCGAACTTTCATAAGCCTAAATAAATAGAACATCAAGGCAAAGTTGGAATGCGGTAGATCCAAATTATCTTGGCTTCTTGTGTCATCTTAACAGATATTCATTTCACATCTCTTTGTGCCTAACATATTTTTCTCTTTGCTTCTATCTCAAGTAACCTTTAGAGCAGTGCCTTTTTAACCTATTGGTTGTAACCCCTTTGCCAATCCTGCATCTCAAAAAATGTATATATTTTCATTAATAATGGTAGAAAAATTACAGTTAAGTGGCAACAAACATAATGAGATGTTTGAGAATCATCATAACTTGAAGAATTAAGAAGCGTGAGAGCCACTGCTTTAAAGTGAATTAACTTATCACACTATAAGTCTTCAGCAACCAAATCTAAGAGCATCATCAGATAAGTTGTAAAACCTATGTCAAGAATTTTCCCCTCTTTGTTAGAGCTGACATATCTCTGACCATACCATACAAGTGGTTAATGCCTGGATCTATTCCTTTGTTTTATTCTGTAACTATACAAACTTTTGTCAAATCATATCTATATTAAAAATGTTAACTACATAACCAACCTGAATCCTTATTTTCAGTCCATGGTCATTCATCTCTGATTCAGATCTATCCTATATTCTGTTTCTAGTTAGAGCTGTGGTTTGCACAGGTGAAATAAACAGGCCATGCTTTCTGGTTCCTCTGGGCTTCTGTTTATGTCGTTCATTCTATCTGAAATTTTATTTTCTTCTTTCAACCCAGCGGACTTTGCCTATCCTTCAAGGCATGGTTAAAATTACATCTTCCCTCTCAGATCCCTCTGGTACAAAGTACAACTTTCCGATCATGGGAAGAACCCATTATTCTTTTCTTTCTTTCCTTTTTTCTTCTTTTTGACTCAAAAACTCTCTTTGCACTCATCTATGCTATAGTTATAGATCTTATTACAATATATTTCATTTGTTTTTTTGCACTCCAAGGCATGTGTATGTGTTCCCTGGGCATTTAAAAAGCTTTTCAATAATCACATTTCTGGTTTAATTCTGGATATGAATTAGAGGGTCAGCATAGGGAATAAGACAAATTTCTTTTTCATGTTGCAAATAAAACTGTATAAGATCTTTATATTTTCATGTACTGCTTCATTATGCTATGGTTGCCAAGTTTCACAGATATGAGAATATTATCATAGTAAAATATATTATACTTATAATGAAAGATGCAGGATATTATGTAATTCTAACCATACTCTTGAGTGTATTTGACTACTATTCATTAGTAATTAGTGTTGTGAAGTCTAACTAATGAGGATGTTTAGCCCTCTGTAATGTGTACAAATAATTTCATTAAAATAATTTAATTATCATCATAAAATATTAGTCATCTAGGCATTTATTCTTATCTATAATTTATATTGCATGCTGTACTTGTATCAGTTTCTACTAATAATTGTCAGTGAGCGTACTCTTTTTACTCTTTTTTTTGAAATGACACATAGATTTATTTGTATAACAGTCTCAGAAATTCCAGAACATCATGATGTAGAAAACATGGTTGGTAGTGGAACTCACATTACAATAAGGCAGGACGCAAGAGGGAGAAGACATATATCCAGTCTTATGCCAAAGAGCCAGAGCTAGGACTTTCTTCCACCACCTAGACCTGATTACCTAATGTATACAGATATTTTTCTTTTCATTTTTAATGGATATTTTATTTATTTGCATTTCAAATGTTATCCCCTTTCCTCATTTACCCGCAGAAAGAAAAAATCCTAGCCCATTCCCTCTCCTGAATCTATGAGGGTGCACCCTAAATCTCATACCCACTTCCGACTCCCTGCCCTCCCATTACCCTACATTGATGCATTGAGCCTTCACCGGACAAAGGGCCTCTTCTCTCATTGATGCTGGACAAGGCCATCCTCTGCTACATATGCACCTGGAGCCATGGGTCCCTCCATATTCCTTGGTTTATGGTTTAGATCCTGGGAGCTCTGGTTGGGGATAATTGTTCTTCCTATGGGTTGCAAATCTCTTCAGCTCCTTCAGTCCTTTCTCTAACTCTTCCATTGGAGACCTTGTGATCAGTTCAATGGTTGGCTATGAGCATACCCCTCTGTATATGTAAAGCTCTAGCAGAGCCTCTCAGGAGACAGCTATATTGGGCTCCTGTCAGCGTGCACTTCTGGCATCCACAGTAGTGTCTGCCTTTGGTGACTGTATATGGGATGGATCCCCAGGTGGGGCAGTCTTTGGATGGTTTTTCCTTAAGTCTCTTCTCTACACTTTGTTTCTGTATTTGCTCCTGTAAGCATTTTGTTAGCCCTTCTAAGAAAGACCTAAGGACCTACACTTTGGTTTTCCTTCTTTTTGAGCTACATGTGGTCCGTGAATTGTGTAGGATATTCCAAGCTTTTGGGCTAATATGCACATATCAGTGAGTACATAACCACGTGGGTTCTTTTGTGATTAGGTTACCTCACTCAGGATAATATTTTTCCAGTTCTATCCATTTGCCTAAGAATTTCATGGATTCATTATTTTTAGTAGCTGAGTAGTTTTCCATTGTGTAAATGTATCATGTTTTCTGTGTCCATTCCTCTGTTGAAGGACATCTCTGTCCTTTCCAGCGTTCTGGCTAATAAGGCTGCTATGAACATAGGGAGCATCTTTTAGATATATGCCCAGGAGTGGCAGAGTTGGGTCCTCAAAGTAATACATGTCCAATTCTCTGAGGAACCGTCAGACTAATTTCCAGAGTGGTTGTACCAGCTTGTAATCCCACCAACGATGGAGGAATGTTCCTCTTTCTCTATATTCTTCCAGCATCTGCTGTCACCTGAGTTTTTGATCTTAGCCATTCTGACTGGTGTGAGGTGAAATCCAGGGTTGTTTTGATTTGCTTTTCCCTGATAACTAAGGATGTTGAATACTTCTTCCGGTGCTTCCTTTTGGTATTCCTCATTTGAGAATTCTTTGTTTAGGCCTGTGCCCCATTTTTAATAGGGGTATTTGGTTCTCTGAAGTCTAACTCCTGGGGTTCTTTGTATATATTGGATATTTGCCCTCTATCAGATGTAGGATTGGTAAAAATCTTTTCTCAATCTGTTGACTGCCGTTTGTTCTATTGATAGTGTCCTTTGCCTTACAAAAGTTTTTCAATTTTATGAGGTCCCATTTGTCAATTTTTGATCTTAGATCATGAACCATTGGTTTTCTGTTCAGGAACTTTTCCCTTGTGCACATGTATTTGAGGCTCTTACCCACTTTCTCTTCTATTAGTTTCAGTGTATCTGTTTTTATGTGGATGTCCTTGATCCACTTGGACTTGAGCTTTGTACAAGTTTATAAGAATGGATTGATTTGCATTCTTCTACATTCTAACTGCCAGAATCATTAATTAAAAATGCTGTTTTTTTTCTACCAGATGGTTTTAGCTCTTTTGTCAAAGATCAAGTGACCATAGGTGTATGGGTACATTTCTGGGTCTTCAGTTCTATTCCATTGATTTTCTTGCCTATCTCTGTAGAAATACTATACAATTTTTATCACTATTGCTCTGTAGTACAGCTTGAGGTCAGGGATGGTGCTTCTTCCAGAAGTTTTTTATTGTTAAGAATAGTTTTCTCTATCCTGAGTTTTTTGTTATTCCAAATTAATTTGAGAATTGCTCGTTGGAATTTTAACAGGGATTTCATTGAATCTCTAGATTGCTTTTGGCAAGATGGCCATTTTTACTGTATTAATCCTGTTAACATTATTTTTACTAATGATATTGTGTTATAAAGTACTTCTATGAGAGCAAGCTTGATGCATTTTAAGGAATAAGAACTGTGACATAAGATGGAATCATCATCCATGTTTAATTTTACTTCTTACTTGAATATAGGTATATAATTAATTCTTTGGATTCTATATTTAATTTTGAGAACTCACTTTGAGTATTAAATGTGGTATCCATGTATTCAGGAATGGTGTCACAACCCTGTATCCCAGCACTTAAGAAGCTTGGGCAAAGGATTAGAAAAGTAAGGCTACATAGAGAATTTCAGACCAAAGTAAGGTTGCAGAGAGTACTTTGTATGAAAACGACAGTAGTCCTAATACCAAGCACTCTCATGTGTCCACTCAGTACCACTATTATTCAAATTGTCATGAAAACCAACTTTTTCCTCTGCTCTTTCTGAAGTGATTTTCAGTATCCTAGATGCCACTATGTGTCCTATAGTGCATGAATTAGGGAAGAGAATCTTCAGAGTTTGATTTAACCATATCAGATGTGTCAGAAGATAAAGGTACAAGATACTATGGGAGAAGGCCCATCTCTGTTATAATTACAATAATTAGAAATAAAGATGGGCCTTCACAGACGAGGTGAGGTGGCAGCTTTTAAACCTGGGAATCTTTAGGAGAAAAAACTAAATCAACAATGTTCAATTAAAGTAATCTACATTTTGGGGTACACCCAGGAGTGGACAGCCAGCAGTCTCACTCTAAGCTGGGATTTGAGAGACCAGTCCCTACTGGTTTCTCTTAGTCTCTTTTATAGGAAAGTTAAATTGTTCACAGAGGGGGGAGTTAGCTATAATACATTGTTAAAAAGACACAGTGAAAAGGAAGGAACCAAGTTAAGGATGCACATCATGTGAATGAGGTTTCAAGCAGATCTAAGAAATGAGAACTTATTTTTAATAGAAAAAGACCCCTACCTTGCAGCAACCTAACATAGGGCAAACAGGGATTTATTCTTTAACTAGGATTAAACACAACAGAAACAGGAATCTTTTATTTATACTTAGCAGAAACCTTAGATTGCACACAGAATATAGGGACTTCTGTTTGCTTTAATAAAATAAAAAGGATCAGAGTATCCATACTTTCTTCTTCCTTCTTGGGCATCATTTGATATATGAATTGTGTATTGGGTAATCCAAGCTTCTGGGCTAATATCTACTTATTAGTGAGTACATACCATGTGTGTTCTTTTGTGATTGGGTTACCTCACTTAGGATGATATATTCCAGTTCCACCCATTTCATGAATTTATTGCTTTTAATAACTGAGTAGTATTCCATTGTATAAATATATCACATTTTCTGTATCCATTCCTCTGTTAAGGGACATCTAGGTTCTTTCCAGTTTCTGGCTATTATAAATAAGGCTGCTATAAATGTAGTGGAACATGTGGCCTTATTACATGCTGGGGAATCCTCTGGGTATATGCTCAGGAGTGGTATAACAGGGTCCTCCAGCAGTATCATGCCCAGTTTTCTGAAGAACTGCCAAACTGATTTCCAGAGTGGTTTTACTAGCTTGCAATGCCACCAATAGTGGAAGAGTGTTCCTCTGTCTCCACATCCTTGCCAGCACCTGCTGTCTCTTGTGTTTTTGATGCCCAAGAAGAAGGAAGAACAAAGTATGGATACTCTGGTCCTTCTTAGAAGGGGGAACAAAATACCCACCGAAGGAGATACAGAGACAAAATGTAAAGCAGAGACCGAGGGAAAGACCATCCAGAGACTGCCCCACCTAGTGATCTGTCCCATATACAGTTACAAAATGCAGACACCATTATGGATGCCCACAAGTACTTGCTGACTGCATTCAGATGTATCTGTCACCTGCGAGGCTCTGCTAGTGCATGACAAATACAGAGGGGGACACTCTCAGCAAGCCATTGAACTGAGCAAGGGTTCCCAATGGGAGAGATAGAGAAGGGACCCAAAGAGCTGAAGGGGTTTCCAGTGCCATAGGAGGAACAATTTTACTAGCCACCCAGTACTCTCAAGCTCTCAGGGACAAAACCATCAACCACATAGTACACATGGCATCACCCATGGATACAGGTGCATAGGCAGCAGAGGATAGCCTTGCTGGACATCAAAGAGAGTAGAGGCCCTTGGTTCTGGAAAGGCTTGATGCTACAGTGTAGGGGAATACTAGGGTAGGAAAGTGGGAGAGGGTTGATTGGGGAACAGGGGGAGAGGAGATGGCTTATGGGGTTTTGGAGGTTAGTGGGAACCAGGAAAGGGGAAATCATTTATAATGTAAATAAAGAATATATCTAATAAAAATAAAATAAATAAAACAGAGACCTTAATGTAAAAGTAACTTTTATTCACCAGATATAGCTGTTGTCTCAAAGGTTTACTGCCAAATCAATCCTTTGTGACTCTTTCTGGAATCTGGCTCATTGGATCAGCTCAACTGTTCTGAGCCAAACTCCTCTCTCTTCCACCTACTCTATACTGGCCTTCAGGAGCCTCTCTCTCCTGCACTGTTCTCCTGAGAGTTGCCCACATGCTATCTCTGAATCTTTGTGTCAAATCCTTTTCTGATTCATTACTTTGGTTCTCTATTAGATGTCAATTTCAAACATGGCTGCTTCCATCTGAAGCCTACCATTACATGCAATTTTGTTTAATTTTGAGTAGACTATGTCTTATGACTAGTGGTAGGACTCGTTTTATTGTTGTATTCATGGATATATATTGTATATAATATATATCCATTTATATATATAGTAGTAATATATATATTTCTAAGTCAATTTATTTGAGAAGTTGTCTTTCTCTGACACATGCTTTAGACTCTGTTGAAAAGCTTCTGACCATTAATGTGTAAGTTAATTTCTGAGTTCTGATTTTAGTTTTCTTCATATGGGGGATGTACGTGTGTTTTATGAACACTCCAGTGTCTTTGTAATAAAGCTCTGATATGTATCTTGAGATTGGATACTGGGATGTTTCTAGCTTTCTCTGAATTTGCACAAGTGACTGGGATATTTGGGTGGGAAGTAATTTCATATATCTTTTCCTATCTCTGTGAAGAATATC
Source organism: Apodemus speciosus (assembly GCA_002335545.1). Taxonomy (NCBI): domain Eukaryota; kingdom Metazoa; phylum Chordata; class Mammalia; order Rodentia; family Muridae; genus Apodemus; species Apodemus speciosus. Next base: position 2,345,423 of record BDUI01000011.1, read on the forward strand.
ATTGGTCTTTCCAAGGACATTGTTTTTGAGCATTGTGGATAGCAGGAACTTTTCAAAGCTGTAATCCTTCTGCTTCATACACATGAAAGGCCTTTCTATTTTGTCTGTCCTCTTCAATTTCTTTCATCCATATTTTGTCATTTTATTTTTAAAAGTCATTCTCTTCTTTGGTGAAAATTATTCATAGGTAGATTGACATTGCAAAAGAGATTATTTTCTTGATTTTCTTTTCAGAAAGTGTGGTGTCGGTATAAATAAATGCTATTCCTTTTAATATTAGGTTTGTACACTGTAATACTTATTTTAAAAATTTCTTCATGTGTAGGTATGTGTATATGTGTGAGAGAGGACAGAAACACACACACAGAGACAGAGAGAGAGAGAGAGAGAGAGAGAGAGAGAGAGAGAGAGAGAGAAATAAGCACCTTGTGTGTATATATCCTCCTTTTGCAACAGTCTCTTGCTTGCATCTTGGTATAAGTAGTGCCAGTACTACCTCTTATTTTACAATAAAAACACTGAGATTTTAAGCATGCTACCATGCCCAGATTTACATACACTTTAGGAATCTAAAGTCATGTCATCATATTTCTATGAAAGGCCATTTCAATTAGCCATCTCACTGGCACAAAATTTTCCATTCTAATTTTAGCAGTCTTCGGTATTGGCTTCATATTTTGCTAGGTACTATYTCATAACATGTAAAAATGGAGATAATTAGCCATCTTAGACACCCAAGAAAGCTACTGTCTATTGACCTTTAGTTGAAAAATCCTCTACATAAAAGAAAAAAATCTCAGTATTGGTGAAACTTCTTTTATTGGGTACTAGCTCAATTTCCTGATGTTCAATAATATAAATACATTGTGTATTCAGAAATACAGCTTATTCTCAGGTTATGGGAAAAAACAGTACATTTGATGTGGTCTATTATGTTTATGGGGGTGTACCTTTTGGACCTCTTTGGCCAAAAACTCAGCATGATGTAACCTATTCATCGTTTTTGTGGTTTTCTTTGAGGTTTTCCTTAATGGTATAAAATTCCTAGTTGGGTCATTGTCTCCTGCATGACATGGTGCTCTATTTGAATTAAACACACACACACACACACACACACACACACACACACACACACACACACACACACA